>JAPMOR010003790.1:0-36659 GCA_026543865.1 Argiope aurantia | reverse complement strand
TATATATTTATGACGTTAATTTCGAAGGAAAATCATCAGCTAAAACAAATTTTGAAACAGCTACTCGCGTGAATGAATACATTCTTCCAAATAGACGCATAACAATAGATTAAATCTCATAAGAAATTGATATTTCCCATGAAAGAGTGCATAAAATTTCTAAAATGTTACCAAAAGGTAGGTAATGTATTTTTGGACAACAGGTTGGATGAAGATGAGACTTGCATTCACAATTTCTCACTTGAAATTAAAATTAGCTCCATAGATTGGAAACATTCTACTTCGATAACTCGAAAAATGTGTCGAACTGTCTCAGCTATGAAATAGGTTGTGATGATGCTGTTTTTCGGCAAAGAAGGTTTGGTCAAGCAGATTTTATGCCCAAGGGTGTTAATGTATCTTCTTATTGTGAAGCACTAAAGCGATTGAGGCGATCACTTAAAATTCGAAGGTCAGGTAAACTGTTGAAAGGCATTGTGCTGCAGCATGACAATGTAAGACCATATGCACCAAAACAAACGTGCGAAAACAAATTTACAAACAAATTTATGAAAAAGCTTAGATGTGAAATATGGATCATTCTCCTAATAGCCCATATCTTTCACCTTGTGGCTTCCATCTTTTTGGTCCCATGAAAGAAGAACTTTCAAAGCCATGATACCATTCGGATGACGAGGGAAAGGCTGCAAACCCAAGAATGGTTATCGGATATTGGACGAAATTTCTTTGCAGAAGGCATCGAAGAACTTGTACCCTGCTTTCAGCTTGTATCTGATTAAGAAATATAATGTTTTCTCAATCAAGCAAAATTCCATCAGCTCTACATCAGCCAACATTTGCCATTCTAAATTTAGAAATACCAGAACTTCAATCTATTTCTTTTATAAAACAATTTTATGTACATATGGAAAGGTCATATTATAATTCTGAAAAAGGCAAATAATTCATTAAATATCTTTTTGTTCCAGTAAATTTTGTAATATTGTAATATTATAATTCATTAGGTATGGTAATATTATAAAATATTACACTCTTGTAATATTTTGTAAAATATTACACTTTTGTAATGTTTTGTAAAATATTACACTTTTGTAATACTTTGAACCTGTAACCTGTTTAGAATTCGATATTTGAAATAATTGAGAAAGAAGAAAAAACAAAGAGTCATTTAAAAGACGCTATTAAATATTCAAAGCCAACTAATTTATACATACCACATAATGGTTCATAATTTCTATGTCACTTCGATTTTTTAATGTACCTCTAAGTTTGAGGCTTTCCTGAGACTGAAAAAAGACACAAACGAAACCACGTTTAAAAACTCTTTTGAGTTTTTTAACATGAGAAATCGAAAATAGAGCAATCAAACTGAATGAAATTTTAAATATAATTTTGGTAAAATAGAATTTTAAAAAATCTGGTATGGAAATAGCCAGTTGGAAATACGAACTTCTGTCCGTCTTTGTACATGAAAACACCATAAATAAATATTTAAAAAAAATCACTGAGTTATAGGGATTCAATTTTCCGTATTAGTTTTCGAACCTTATCTGCAAATTTTGAATTTGCACAGAATCTGCTATTTAATTTGATTTTTAATCTGTTCATTAGTGAGTTAATTGCTGAGATGAAATTACAATTCAAGCTTAAAAGAAAACTCTTAGAAAGATATTTTTTTCTAAAAAAAAGTAGTTCCTTGTGAAATTTTGGTCCAAGATTATTTATCCATCGAATGCTCTGTCCGCCTGGCTGCAAATAAGCATATTAATTCATAAAAGCACTGAGTTAGAGAAATGTTATTTCACACATGGCTTGGCAACGGAAGTGGAGTTTTATTTTAAATTATTAGTTACAATCAGTCGTACAGAATAAGAACTGAAACTTGCGTATTGAATTTTTTAATATATAGAGAGTTTTCATGCAAAATTTACCTCATTACTAAATTAATCGCTGTGATCTAGGTCAGAAGTTCCTCATTTAAAAAATAAACATGAAAAATATCATTATTCATTTCAAAAGTGCGCGACATATTCCATAATATTCAAAACATTTTCACAAGCTACAAATAGTTATAGAATTTTTATGAACAATTTTGACCATATAAATAGTAAAAACAAAAAAGAAATATTTGTTCTGTTTATAAAAACTTGGTAAACGTAATAGTCAATTTCGCGGAAGATACTGTAACGCATGTACATAATCGGTGGCCAACTGCATGCTCTGTTTAAAGGGATTTTCTTTTGATTTCTTTTGAGCTAGAGTGAAGGAATTGGAAATAATCATAGAGAAGTTTCAAATGGTGTAAAAAGGGAATATTAGCTGGATATAAAGAGCTGCAATTAACTATGTGACACTAAACCATCATTACCACTGCGTGCTGACCAGTGAATATATTTAATCTATAACTAAACGGAACTTTTTAAATCCTAATGCATTTTATTCGATATCCATTTTTTATGTATCTATTTACAAGGAAGTTATAAGCAGAGATATTATTTTGAAGAAAGCTGTATGTAACACATGAAGCGGAGATGGGAAGTCTAGTTCATACATATATTTAAAATAATTGTGAAAATTGAAGCCCCTACTACTTTTTCAATTTTGCAAATTTTTGATGCATATGAACGATCATGTTTTTATGTATGTCCTTAATGGCTGCCTACTTCCCATTCACTCCCACTTTCGAGACAAACTCAAGAATGGATGCATACTATACCGACTTACTTTACTATATTTATCCATGAGAGAAGAAAAACCTTGAAAAAGTTTCCCATACATAACCATTGCGTCAATGTCGCCAATTGCTATTTGATTTGATAGCTCATGTATCCCATGTATGCCATTAATAAGCTCCATCCCCCTCGGTATCCCATTTCAAAATACTTTACATAATATATTTTTGACAGAGTTCCCAACCACAATAACTGGAGCGATTTTACCACTTTTTTTCTCTAGTTCATTTGTGAATTTGCAAAGCATAACTAATCTTTTTCATAGATCTATGTTTATTTTAGTATAATTTAAAATAGTTTTTTTTCTTTTGATATATAAGCAGTTCATCCACATTGGATAATATCATAACAATAACACTTTATATGATGGACAAACTGATGATCTTTGAAGCCCTGCAACGTTATTTTAATTTAATTATAAGTAGATAAGAAAAATAATGAACAGATGGAATTGAAATTTTTATAAACTAATTTAAAATTAAAAAAGGATTTCTGTTTGAAAAAATCTCTATTACCTTTCGTACATATAGCTACATATTTCATTAATAAGTAATATCAAATATTTACTTAGAAATTTTTAAGTTAAGAAATCTTGGTCCCTGTCAAAATGTTTCAAAATAGTTTATAATACATTATAGTGCTTATCTTGTCAACTTAATTTAGATGTCCATTTATTGTGATCATTAACCCTGGTATTTTGGAATAATGAAACCTGGGGCTCACTTATTTTGGAAAGATTACATACATTTAAGTAATTACTTAAAATTAATGATCTGTTAGGATGGGAAGAATCCATTAAAACAGTGCCTGACAACCTGGTGCGAAAATTATAGACGCATTAATATGGTAATTCAAAAGTCATAATTTTTTTTTCAAGAAGTGAAAATTCTTGGCACGATTCAGCAGTATGATACGTGTCGTCCTCGTTTTCTGGATTGCAAGTTCTCATTTAACTGCTTCCTCGGGAGAATTAATGATAATAACTCAGATTTCTCAGGATAATGCGAGGCAGCAGTGAATTTTTGAAGAATATTTAATAATTGTTAATGCATAAGAAATGAAAATCGCATAAAAAGCTCGTCAGATTTGATGTTTAAATTGTTGCATACACAACTTTGTTAGTAATTTTAATATCAAGTGTGTAAATATTAGGTAATGATTTGGAATAATATACCCGTTGCAAATGTATTGATTTGGAAAATATATTTTAAATAATAAATACAACCATACAAATAAAATAGATAGCACTCGAATAGTGGTAAGAGGCTTTTGTCATCAAAGTAAGTCAATAGTTAGAGTTAATTCTTAATGCTGCCGGATTCATATTTGGTTACAATGTTATAAACAAATAATAGCAAAGATACGATTAAGGCTTTAAATAATTCAGACATTGAGAGAGTTTCTTATTAAATTATAGTATTGATAAATCAACAAACAGTTGTTGAAATCATTAAATTCTGTAAATATTTCTTATTTATTCATTTGGATAAAAATAAAATATTCCAGAGTTTCTGGAACTCATAATACATGTATAGTGAAACTGTGGAGGCTGCGGTGGCCTGGCGGTAAGGTATCGGTTGCGAAATCGGAGGGTTTCCGGTTCAAGAGCCTATTCCACCGAAAACAAGTCGCGTAAACTGTTCTGGTGCACGTCAAATCCCTCGTGGCCAAACGTCCTCGTATTAGTGTGGTGTGGAAGTTTGGAGAAGGGATTTCATCCTAGGTATCGTCCTCTGACCGAGGCTCAAAAGTACGAAAATCGCAAAAATCTTAAATGTTTCTTCTCTTTTCTCGTCGATAAGTAGCATTGTTTAGTGGTCAAAATTTAATGGGACGTTTCGTAAACATAAAAGCACAACCACGAGTGAAGTGCAATGAACTGAATCACGAGATAATCTCGGATGTTGCTAAAACATTATATGCAAAACTGGTGTTTTCAAAATAATAATCTAATGCAAAAGTACCATCATTGTGACTTTTAAAAGGTTTCTAATAACCTCATATTCAGTTAAAATACTAAACCTTAACGATAATTTCAATTATAATATTAAATTAAAATTTAACAGTTCATATAATCTTCTAAATTGCCATGATTCGGATTTTTAGAAACAAAATTGCGTTGTTTTCTCTCACATCATTTCGAATTTATGAAGTACTTTTGAAAACAAGTTTCAAATAATTATCTCACAGAGAACAATTTTCATAAAGCTGAAAAATTCATAGAGAAGCTTTGAATCTAGAATTAACAATGAAAAAAAAGATAAATGTTTACATCAAGCTTTATCTATCATGCCATATACAATTCACACTTTTAAAGAATTTTTAACTTCCATAAGAGTGCAAACAAATTTGAATGCACATCTTAAAACAAAACAATAAGACATAAAATGAAATGTTTTTTTTTTTTTCAAACAAGGATATTCAAAAGCATATTCGACTTGAAGAAGAATTGTCTAAGTGCTTTTACTCTCGCGAGAGAAAGAAAAAGTAAAGATTCGGTCTTTCTGTGAAAGAACTTCAAAGGAAAACAGACAAAAAAAAAGGAAGATGAATAAAAGTTTCAACAAGAGAAAGAACATTTAAATTGACTCGGGCGTAAATTAAAAGCTAGTTCTAATTTTCCGAAAGACACGTCTCAAAAACCGTCACGAAGATCACCTTGTCCCACAGAGTATATCCAGCGAAACGAAAAGCGTTGAAGCATCGCTTAACGCTCCGAAATAACTAAAGGCGACCTTTTATGTTTCAAAAAACTCTGCAACAATAACTTCCACACTTCTGCAATTAATAACTTTTGATGTAAGAGAAACAGAAATAAGATATAAGCGGTAACCACAAGCGAACGAAGCTGGAGAAAAAAAATTGTCGCCAAATCTTCGTTATAAAACAACTTGTTCCACACAAAGAAGTTTAGAAATCTTGGACGGCGTATTTTGTGCACGCTTGTTGGTTGCTCAGTCAAGCGTTGACGGCAGCAAATAAGTTAAGATTTGTTACATCTTTATTCTCATGTACCTGACAAAAGACATTTTATATGTAAGGATTTCGGCTTCAATTTTTTTTTTTCATTCGTTTTCTAGCGATCCATTCATTTCAAAAAAGTTATCCTGAGTTGCAGCTGCAATTTTTATTTTTTCTGGCGGTTGCAGAGTTGTAATTATTCGCTTGGTAAATAGAATAAATGGTAATCAGTTTTAATAACGGTCCTTACCAATTTTATGCGAATGCTTTTTGTTATTTGCCATTTCGTTTAAGAATCAGATTAATATGCCTATAAAAACCTGGAAGGTGATGCATAGTTAATTCATTTTTAGAAGCATAGTTGATATTTAAATTATTTAATACACATGGATAGATGCTCCATTTTGTTTTAAAAAGCTTAGATTTTCATATTTTATCGTTTTAAAAAAATCATAAAATGATTGGAGTCTCGCATTAAATTGCGAATAAATGTTCCATCGTATAATAAATTCTGTATTCGAATTTTTAAATAAATATTCTTACGGATTATAAATATCTTACCGAAATTAAAAAATTCAATCTTTCGTTTGATTATATGATGCATGTTCTTAATGTCCAATAACTGCTAATTAAATTGTCAAAAGAATAGAGAGCCAACAAAAATGAAAATTGTTAATGAAATTTTTGGATGAAAAACTATTATTTGTCTTTCCCTTTAGAAAATGTATTCAAACATGGTACTTATCTGCGAATGAATAATTAATCGTTCATTTTATTTATAATGCATTTATAATGTTAGATTTTATTTTTGCACTTATATTCTTATAAGACCATAGAAGTTATGAATCCTTTTTTAAAACTCATAAATATTTTATGTTAGAGGCATTAAAGCATATTTAAATTGCTGGAATATTTAAAAGATATTGTGCTAATTTAATAAAACAATATATATAATTTTATTCGGAAATTCTTTTAATATTGAAATGATGGCAGGGTAAAGAAATTTATTCTATCGTTTATCATGCTGGAATATCCAGAATATTAAAAATTATCTAACTAATTTATATGCTTTATACATGTATGCTATTTTATTTTAAGGTGATAATAAAGCAAAATGAATCGTTTTCTCACTTTTCTATAAATATTAATTTTTAATTATTTTGTTCTTATTCATTCCTTATTAATCTTACTTTTACAAAATAATTGCATTTTTGGAAAAATTTACTATTTCGAGAAGATGTTTGAGAATTATTTTGGCGTTATAATTCAAAGAAAAAATTGTGGTAGAAGTAATTAAAAAATATTTTACAATTTAATAATATGTTTATTTATACTTACAGAATTGTTTGAGGACATATTTTTATATTTAGCAAATAAATTGGTATATTTTTATGACATTTTTAAAAAAGCATCAAATCTTTGTGATCAAATAATAGTAAAATAATTCATTAAAAACACAAATTCTGTAATTTGCATGATTCTACGAATCACTCAATAAATAATGTTTTTAATTATCTCACAGCAAAAGCCGCCTTTGAAAAAAATTGTACCATTTCTTTTTATCGAAAGGATCCGAAACTGGATGGAATTTCTTTCGTTACCTTAACAAACAACCATGGTATTAATAAAATTTTGCTAGCTGAATAATTATTGTATATGATTATAGATAAAATAAGTTGTTTGTAAATATGTAATTTCGAATTTTATAATTCAGATTTTATTATTATAAGTAAATTTAGTGAAATGATATGTTGTCAATAAGAAGAATGTAACATTTCCAAAATATTGTTATACTGATAAAAACACATACATTATTTTTAGTAGTAAAATTTAATAGAGAGTACTACTATTTCGAATATTGCAAACTTTCAAGATAATGACATGTATGTTGTTATCATTTATCGGTTATATCTGAGCAGATATAACTGGGTTATATCACCATAAATGTTCCATATTCATGACCTGGAATGAGAATGTATCTCTAGATTCATTTGATTCAACTAAAATTGACATAAATAATACTATATAATTCAGAAACTAATATTTAGAAATACTTACTCGTATGTGTGCAGTATGCGTTATATATATTTGAAAAAGTAATTATAATTTTTAATTCCTTTAAAACGTTATTCTTTCAAAATCTTTCAAGAATCATAATGAATTCCTAAAAAGGTTTCGGAAGCTCGTTTCTTCGTATTCGATATCGGAAGCTGGAGTTCTCTGAACTTTAGTTATGTATTCTTGCGTATTAGGTGAAAGATATATTAAGAGTTAAATACTCTACTCAGTAGAGTGGTTTTGAATTTTGTTGTGAATGATCAAAATCTGATGTGTTTATTGAATAATATCTCATTTTCTGCATTTATCTAACTAAAACCAAAGAAAGTGATCTTCCCAAAACATTATAGTATACTCTATTCTTCCCTTCTTCCCTCGCATAAAGTGATGGATCTTGGGCTTGATCGTACATGCCATAAATGATCATATCTTTGATTTGAATTTGTGAAAGTGTTATTCTTCGATATTCAGTAAAAAAATGTGATATTTGAATATTAACTGTATGACATTGTCGAACAATAGTTACTAAATATAGATCTTTGGTGTGAATCTAGTGGGCTTGCTATTTTTGGCAATCAGTCGTTAGAATGTGATTAATACTCAACTATCAGAACATCAGTAATGAATTTTGGACATCCCTTTTAAAGCCAATTGAAACCAAAATTTGACACAAACTAAACAAGTATTTGCAAGTTCACTTACCAAATTTCGTTTATTTAATGCGTTTTTTACGTTTTTCTCCATGCATGTGAAAGTGTAGACAAACATGTGGTAGATTCTTTTATGGAATAAATTAAAAATTTGGTATGGATATGTATTTTAGATTCTAACCTTCCACGCTTCTATCAAATTGTATCTAACATTTTACGTATTGTGTTCAACAAGTTTTCTAGTTCTTGTAGTTGTTTACTTGTACTCAGATAATAAAGCAGACAAATTTCAAAATTGATTTCATTCAAAATTTGACAAGATTCCATAAATTCAGTGCACAGTTATGTACTAGATTTCATCTATCTAACCAAAAACGTTTTGGAATTATAGTGTGCTCAGATAGACAGACATTTTTGAAAAGTATTCTTCGGACTGAAAAAGATCTGAAAAGTGGCGATTCGTTAAAACCTCTAGGATGATTGTTTTTGAATATTTCAATAATTTGTTTTTGTATAAGTATACAAGAAAGAGGTAAGCTTGGAAATTATTGGTTTTAATATGCTTTTAAGCCGGCTTACTATTAGTTGTGCTATCCAAATCCGTTTCAGATCGGAAGATTTATTGCGTAAAATTTTAACTAATTTTTTCAACTTTAATATTCGTTAAATTTTCCTTGAAATTTTAATAAACAATTGAAGAAAAGGAAAATAAATCATCATCGAACAATGCTTTCCATTAATTTTTTTGTCACCTGACACGTTCAAAGTAATGGAAGTATTTCTAAATAAAATGATTTTTTGTCTCAATTTTTTTTAATTGAAAGAAAATAAATGAAACGATGTTCTAAAGTTTTTATTAGCTATTTTTATCTATTCTCGTCAACTGATCGCTGTTTAGTATTGCGAGGTCTCTCCCAAATTGACCTAGTGTTTCTTGGGTTCTTTTAAAATGGGACATTAATATAACTAAACTGAATTAAACCGTCCATTCAAGTCATCTCAACTGTTAGAGCGATTTTTTGAAGTCAATTCTAATGTGGGTCTCATGTACTCTGAAAATGAGATGTTATATCTTAGCTTATCAAAAACATTTCCTCAGATAAATAAGTGGGGGAAAGCATTGACTCTTTTCTAAAAAAAATATTTTATGTTTCCCATTTAATTCAAAAATAAAATATTCTATTTTTAAATTTCCTCCGAAATAATGACTTCATTACATTAACATTTTGGTAAGAATTATTTACCTTACATAATTGTATAATTATTTTTCAAGTTTAATGTAATAGATAACATTTAATTCAAAACGTACGGAAACATGATAAAAAACATCGAAGGTTTAAAAAATTTTAAATAAATAAAATTAAATAAATTTTAAAGAATAAAAAAAATTAAAAAAAAAACCGGAAAAATTTGGGAATCTGTGAAAATTCGAATTATCCTAGAATGAATTATCCTTCGAATTCGAATATCCTTTCGAATCCATATCCTTATATCCTCCTTTATTCAAATTATCCTACAATTTAACTAAACTCCACAAAACGTAGATATATAAATCCATATTAATACAATATTCAATATTATTAAATCACACAATTGAAAATTTAAACCTTAAAAATATTAAAAAATACATAATCGACCTCTTTTAAGAATATCGTAAATAAAACGAAAAAAATATTTTTTAATCTTTCTCTTAGGGATTTTTTTCTTCTTTGCGCTTCCGGAAATAATACAGAAATAATTTGACTCTGCGTTTGACGGTTGCAGCTATTGACTGTCTGTCAAGATCTCTTATTTGATGTCTTTGACACCTTCTTTCGGCAAGTCAATATCTTCGATTGCTTCACCAGCACCTGATGGTGCTTGCATTTCCAAAGATGTGATTCTTGGATTCTGGAATTCTTCTTCGTAGAAAATTCAACAACTGAAATTCGAATTTCTCCCCTGGGGGGCAACTTTCAAAACAATATTTGTTATATTCCCTGACATTTTGTTCCAATACCCTTTCTTTTAATTTCTAACTTTTTGAATTCTCGCATGGTCAGAAAAATATGCACTCGAGACTTCTCAGAATTTATATGCAAATTTAATATACTTTGATGCATTTTTCATTCATGCATTGCTTAAAAATAGCAATATATTTTTATTCAGTCAAAACTAATATTAAAATATTTTGATAAGTCATTGTGTCTGTTAAAGCATATTAATTCTTATGTCAGAAAACCTAATGTTTTACATAAAGCAATATAATTATTATTCTTTAACTGTAATTATTATTCTGAAGCGGTTGAATGTATAGATTTTAATATTTTAAAGCTAAGTTTTCTAATTAATTTTTGAAAATTCCATACTAGATTTCTCAATTAACTCATAATAATATATTATATAATTTGTGAAAATTACTTACATATTATATATGTAAATGATAGGAAAATATATCGTGCAATTGTTATAGATTCTAGTCTGCATTTTTCTTAATAAAAATAAAAGTCATTGCAACTATGCATGTATCTTCCAGATCTCCATTTATGGAATTAGGTTAAATACAATCAAAATTTGCAAATCATGATTAAGATTGAAGAAAATATAATGTGAAGTTTTTAAAGTTCGAATATTAACTAAATGTTCAATTAATTAGATTTTAATCGAAATTTCGTTTTTTTACACATTAACATCAAGGGATATCATTCCAGAAGAAATATTTTCAAATCATTTAAAAATTTAAAATTTGTCTATTTCAACGATACCAGGTTTATTTTTGATCAATATTTCTCACGATTTTTATTAATTAAAAAAATAATGCATTAAAATGAATGATAACTTCTATCCATCTTATCATTATTCTTTCGAATTTCTTTAATATTTTAATACCTATCTTTTTAATACGATTTTCATTTGTTTCAATGTGTTGATTTAGCGCAGTTTCTAAAAGTAGATATAAATCAATCAATTTAAACGAATGCAAGAGAATCTAAGTTGTTAAGAGCAAATGAAACAGATTTCGATGACAGCAACAGTTTCAGTTGCTTAAAAAAAGTATCGGAGGAAATTGTTACAAAAAATATACAATAACTTAAACTTAAAAATCTTGCGTCTTAATCTATGCCAATTAAAATTTTTGCAAATTTATTTCTTTTATTATTAATTTTGTAAAAGAAATCTAACGTAGGTGCTTCTGAAATAAGAAATTTTACAGCGACTCCTTTTTCCGGACAATGTTAAGACTTGGAGCTAATCTACAACTATTGTTTTCTCTTTATCTCTTTTTTCTTCTCTTTCATTTCAAATTTTTCATTTATTTTACCAAATACATCTTAAATTATGCTATAAAAACTACGTTAAAATGGATAGGATTTTACTCCTAAATAATGCTGGCCGTATTTAATTGGTTTATATAAAGGAATTTAAAACTTTATTATGCCACAAAATCGTTTTTCAAAATTTAATCAAATCAAAATGAGCTGTTAGACACAGGGAGGTAAAAGAAAAAAAAGAAATAGTAGACTTGGGAAAGAACAGAAGAGAATACGAAAAATTGTTTTTATTTGTATAAATGCTGAAGAAATCGGTCTTCCTTTAAAAATGCGGTATTCCTTTTATCAGAAGTTCGACAATAAGTACGATATTTTACATTCCTCACTGCTTTAACTGGATCAAAGTAAGTATAAAGTTTTTCCGAATTATTTTCAACCACTTCTTAATATTTTAATGGATTATGTCTCGAGGCTCTTTGGCGATCATATAGTATGGTGGCAAAGTTGAAATTATTAACGGAAGATCAACATACATCGTTTGTAGGCTTGGTACGCCAAATTGGACGGAGAGGTGGAAACGGTCCTCCTCTGAAAGGCTGAGGAATTTAGCTGAATTAAATTTAGTCCCATTTGATTAACGGTCCTTTTTGAAACCTGAGGGCTACTTTTGAACAGACGACTTTTTAATTGTGGTCAGTTTAGAACGATATCTCAGCTGGAAGCCCCTTATTCTCGCATAACGAAAGGGCGTTTGATCCTTAAAAATTCTATTTTCACCTGACCCTTACATATCATGAATTTTTTCTTTGAATAGGGTTTTTAAATTAAAATCACTCAGTTTTGAAAGAAAGGACTGTATTTATGGAGTTATATCCTTTACTGACATCGCTCGTCGTCTGGCAAGAACTAAAAATTATAAGATTATGCCTAATAAACTATAATGAATTTTCAAAATGGCATATTGATTAATACAAACTAAATAAAACAAAAATTGTCAAAAGAATACATGTATGGGAATCGCGTTGATTTGGAGTTTAGAAAATGAAATCCATGTTTGATGATTAATAATGAAATAAATGGTTGATTTAAGGAATGAAATCAATGTTTGATTGGAAAATCCATGCTTATATTCCAGAATTTCATCTCATCACTATAATTTACAGCCTGACTATATTTTCCCCTAATGTCACTTTATTTATAATGAACACTTTCGATTTATAAATTCCTATGCCAAGGAGATAATAAAGAGAAATTCAGATATTATTTCTGAAAACCAATTTCAAGAAATGTTTGCAATTTTATACATATTTCTATCATGATTTTCATTTTGATTTCTTGCAATCTTAGCTATTCAGCGCAATGCTTAGTAAAAATTTATTTAAACAAGCACTTTTCTAATTCTTAATATATGCAAATAATCATAATATCATGCATTAATTGATCTCGATAGCTTAGTGGTGGAATAGAATTAGCAGAAGACCCTCTCAATCAATGATAATTATTGACTAGGAATACTGGAATAGAAATGTCAATCGAAACTGATATGTCCACTCAACCTGAATAAGTATTCTTGGATGATTAGATGAGAATATTGGAGAATTAGTGTTCTCTATCATTGTACTTAGATAAGAACATCTGAGGTTCCAGTTCATGAAGGAACATTCATTCATTCACTTAAAATAATTTCAAAAATAATAGGTCAGATTATATGAAAATTTTCAGATGTGTGCTTCTGAATTTACAAAATATGTCGCATTGCCTTTTTTTGCATTTATATTCTGTTTTAAATTTTTAATATGCATGCTTTTTTGACAAAGCATTTCAAAGCCTAAGTCAGGTTGATCGTTTGCCAGAATTCTGAAAGTTTAAAATAGAGGTCTATTAAGCAGAATAATGTTAATGTTTCCTACTTTTATTTATTACCTATTGATGTTTACAGAACAGTTTCAGTTATTGAATGCGAACATAAAAGTATCATGTGGATAATGACAAAAAGTTATCTTTTTATGGAAAAAATAATTTTGACCATTAATTAAATTTAAATTCGTTAGCATTGAATTATTTCTCCGGCTAATCAATTAATAATTGAGTTCTATATAAGCAAAAAATTAAGACTGCATGAAAATGTATTTATAGAAATAAAAATGCCCTGCTTTCTTTTTAAAGCGTTTTCTTAATTTCAAATCGAGATTTTCGAATAGCATCATCATACGTTAGTCTTAAGAGCACCATGTCCACTCTTGAAGCTTATTTTTGTCATTCAGTGCATTGTAGATTGTTTCAATAATCCAATGAACCTACGTTTATGATCAAATATTTGTTTTTATGCTAGAATTTTCTAAACTAGCTCATTAAAATAAAGAATCGTTTCCTTTGCACCATCATTATAAATTTGGTATTTAAAACATACAGATAAATTTCTGACTAATTAAAATATTAAAGTATGAAAAAAATGAAAATTTAGAAGCGAATTTCACTACCACAGTGATCGAGACGGCTTGGAGTTTGACAACAATAAATGATAACCACCAGAGCGCCTCTATTGAACCTGATTTTGATGTCAAAAATATACTTTACCAATCAACATTCCTTAATAATGAAAAACTGCTTAATACATTTCGGGATTTATTATTTTAATGAACTGGGAAAGAGTATGGGTTGAAACTAAATGTAATATTATTTTCCGATTATTGACATTATGTACTATTTTTCAAAATTTCATCTCAGTTGAATTTTAAACATCAGACTCTGAGATTAATAGAAGGCAACGGCATATTGAGAGTTTCGATAAAATTACAAGAATTATTAATTAAAGAAAATCGAGTTATAATTAGAAGACAATTTGTTTTTTGCATTTTTTTGTTTGTTTAGAGATTAAAAATATCATGTAATTTTTGTATTAATAAATCTTATTTTTGTTAATTTTGTAAGAAGCATTATGTAATATCGTTACATTAAACTTCATTAGTTTAAACATTCATTTGTGTTATGAGTGATTTTATAGTTCCCTAAATTCCGACTTCAATGTTCTACAAATATTTAAATGAAGTAAATATTAGTTAAAGTATACAGACATAATATAAAAATTAACTGCGTACTGATTAGTATAATTTATAAATTGATGTCAATTTTGTAATTAAAGTAAATTTAATTATAAAATTGTGTTTGATTCATTTTGAAACAATATATTTATTTAATGAGAATGTTTACAGAATAGTTCTTAATATAATTTTAATTTATTTAATAATAATAGTTTAAAAAATAACCCAATGGAAATGAAGAGTAAATAAATTCATATGTAAAATATGAAGTTTAGCATTGCTACCAACAGTATTTGCTTCATCTTTGTCTTCATGGGCTGACTATCAAAATGAATACATTAAAAGCTTTACAAAAATCAAAACCATCCTTAAATGCTAATGTAAAAACTCACAGAAACAGGTGTTTCTTTTTTTTTGAATACAACAACAATAAGCATTTATTAAGTAAAATGAGTCCTTAGAGAATAAATACAAACATGAAGAAGTGATTTAAAAAATAATTATAATTTTGTCTGATTCCCCAAGTAATATGGTAATTAATTCTAGATGTTTCTACCCTTTCTTCCCAGCCAGCAACTTCTGGTATTTTAATCATAAATCCAGCTAAATATTTTCCAAAAATTTAGTAAATTCACATTTAAAGGGAAAATTATTCATTCCTATGTATAAAAACGACTATAATTATTCAATTATTTATTTTGACAATCCCCAAAATCTTTTTATGTATCTTCGTGTGTGTTTCTGTATGAGTTAGGAAGGATTCATTTTAGCTGTAATAATGAAAAAACAAAAAAAAAACATTTAAAAGTTTAATATATAAATCTTTAAAATGAAGTAATTTTATCCAACGCATGTTTTAGCCATTAAAATATATAAAAAGTAAAGTATATCACAACATTTCGGTTGAAAGCACATTGAAATATTTATTTATATAAATCTTAGAGAATTTTGAAACATTTAAAAAATTATTATAGTTTTTTTTCAGATTTTAAATGATTCTAATATATTAATTTTTTTTAAAAATAATAATTTTATGATTGTTACGAATATTTTAACATGACATATATTTTATTAAATCCAATACGCTTCTCGTTATAAGAAAGCAATGCATCAAAAATTCACTGCAAATGGTTCACAGTAATTTATTTCATGACTCTTAAATAACTGCAACTTTCTACAAACTTGTAAGAAATGGAAAATTGTTATAAAACTCTGGCTCTGTTTCTCAAAAGCAAGTACAAAACCAAAACAGTGCCCCTTGCTTTAAATTACAAAATACTTTGCTTTTAAAAAGTTTGTTAATGCTGTCTGTGTCTGAACAAATGCAAATTATCAAGAAAGTCATCTGTAACGATTATTAAAAAGCGCAAGCCTTTGATGAGAAATCTTCAAAATTAAATTGAATGTTTCCATGGTGATAAGTGCAAAACTTCTTTTTTTCGTTTCTAGTTTGTAAATTCGCAACAATTAATTGTCTCTAGCAGAACTTAATTCTTTCGAGTTTCCTACTTGTAATTAGTATTCGGGTTCTTGCAGAGTAAGTAATGATGCGTGAAAAACACGAACATTTATGCTGTTTCACATCTCATGCATTGAAAATTCATTTATTTTTAGCATTAAATGAGTTCATTGATCATTATTTTTTGATACTCTTTCAACTGATTTATATGAATAAATGACATTTGCACTCATTTTTCTAAGACAATTTTATTAAGGATGCATTTTTCTGACATCCCCTTGAAACATTTGCTTTTATTATTTCCAGTAACAAATATTTAAATGTCCGAGTGTATTTATAAAATAAAAAAAAAAATAAATTGGGAAATTTCAACTGCTTTACACCTTACAAGTTAATTTGAAACAAAAATGTCGTGGGAATTTTATTTATCTATTTAATGTTCGAAGGAACTGTTTTTATTTTCTTTTGCATAAATAATAAAAAAAAGAAATATTGTATTTAATATTGAAATTTGTATTATAGAAAATTAAAAATCGAAATTTCTGCTTCTTTTCCACATTTCAGATTTTTCTGAGTCTGAAAAACACATTTATAGAATTATGTCTGTCTGTTTGTCTGTCGATATGTTTGTCGATCTGTGATCATGAGAAGGTTTTGAGATAGATAGATAAAATTTGGTTTTTATATTAAAATTGATGATTTCTATCATTTTTTAAAATACATTCGAAGGTCTGTTCAACAGGATGAGCATGATAATTTCTTAACTTAAACAAATCCTTCCAATTCATCAAATTTATCAATGATCATTCGTGTATTAAACTGCATTTTTTGCTTGTTTGTAAGCATTCTAAAACGCACCAACGCTTACATAATAAAATTATTGCATTTTAGCATGTAAATGAAAATGATTGCATTTAAAAATGTAGATACTCATTCTTCTTCTCTTGTAGAGTTTTAGCGTAATCTTTCAACTCTTTGACTCTCTATCAATTTGTATTTTCGCATGTAAGTAAAAAATGATAACTGGATAAGGCAATGAAATAAATATAATTCGAAATGAAATGAAATAAGTATAATTGAAATAAATAGAAATCGAAAACCTATTCAGTTTTCTTTATCTTAATATGAAGAATAATTCTTATGCACTCAAATTAGAAATCTGAATAATCATGGTGTTCATGGCTTTGCCCAAAGTGTATAATTTTGTGGAATTTATAGTTCTTTATCAGTGTATGCAAGAAAGTTTCGAGGTACCTCGATCACGGATTTGTGATAAATTTATTCCTGAGATTATATCCAAACTTAAAATTTTCCCTAAAACGGCTCTTCTTTCTCTAAAAGAAGGTGTTTAATTCATTATTATTTTAATAAGGGACTAGCTTTTATTTTACTAAACCATGCCTTTTTATTCCATGCTCATTTTTACAAATCAAAGGAAATACAAGGAAAAAAATATTGATTGACAGTTTAAGTAAACTGGATATTCGTGTTGAGGAATTAAAAACTGATAAAATCAATGACAGAATAAAAAGTAAAACCATATAAAGGTTTGTAAAAAATAATATTATATAAAATGTCCCATAACCCCATTTTTCCTCAGATGCTTTTCCCAAATTAACTTTCATTAGCCAACCCTATCATCTACAATAATCAAACTGGAGAATTAGCAAAATATTCTAACGCGTGTTTCTAAATTGCTTTTAGCCCCATCTAAAAAGGTAATAATGTAAGGTGAAAAAATAACAATGAGACTAGGAAGAAGTGATCAATATTTGGGACATTAAAAAACATATATTTTAAGAAACAGTAATAAAACATTTGAAACAAAGATTTTTAAAAGATATATAGAGCAATTTTCTTTTATAAGTATTTCGATGATGATTTTCCTCAGAAAATGCATCAATCCATAATAGAATTCGATGCTTTATTCAATAGTGCTAACATATTCCACTTTTTTATCTTATTAGATATGAAATAAAATATGACCTGTGTACTATATATATATTTTTATATACTTTTCCATGTTAAATAATTGCATTTATGAATAAAACACGTATGAATAAACTGAGTTGGGGAATTTTTCATGTATGCATTTCTCAAAAGAATTATTGGATTTGAAAGGAAATGATTTGATGGAATGTAATTTGTTGGTGGGCGGCAGATGCTCCGAATGTTTTATAAGTTTGGGTTTAGTATTGTGATACACTTTTATGTATATTTGCAAAAAGAAAATGAGTAATAGAACTCTCAATACCTTGACAGGAACAGAAATTGTTTACTGAGGATAATAAGTAAATTATTAACTCTGCCAGATTGTTCATTATCAAAAATCTCTATAGGACGTGGAATCCAGCAGATAAAATTCCAAATACCTGCCTTCTCTGTGAGAATCTAAAACTAACGATAATGATGGCCCCAAAAGTTTGCTCAATGTCTAAAAAAGTGTTAGTTAATCTATTTCCTTCGCATAAAATTTTGGAACTTGGGGGATGATGGGTGTGCGAATTCCTAGTAAGGCATAGACTGTCATAATTTAAAACATATAGATTTTTCTTGAGTTTTTGCGTTTATATTAAATCTACTGTGCGAATATAAATTTTGGATGCTTTTATTTCGATCAATTGAAACAAAATTCGATGCGAAACTACTGCTGTAATTACAAGATAACATACCGAATTTCATTGATTGAAATCATTGTGTTTATGAATAATGGCATTTAAATGATGCGAAAAAATAAACCAACAAACGGCCAACCCTTTAATACATTTAATTAAAAATTTGATAAGAATCTACATTTTAGAGGCAAATCCCGTGCACCAAATTTTATTTTTGTATATGTTTACGTTTTTTTAGATATTGAATACATTTTTATCCAAACAGCCATAATTACAAACTTTCTCTAAACTGATTTCCTTCAGAATATGAAAAAGAAAGTAGCATCGATATATCAAATATTACTCTTTTCTTCATATTTCCTAACTAGTGGAATTTTTACTATTAATATTCAGAATGAGTAGTTAATCATTGCGCTTTCAATAGTTACTTTATTGTTGCTATATTCAAATACAAGTTGCCAATGAGTGTAGCTGACTTCATTCGAAAGCGATGGTCCATTTCCAAATGGTTTTTTATTTTAATCAATTTACTGCCTCATAGTAAGAAATTATTTTCCTTAGAAAAAAGAAGTTTCTGTCTTTTTTTTAAAGTAGTAATAAGATCTTTTTTTGAAGCATTATTTTTTTCGTGTCTTTGCAGCAAGTGAAAGAAAAAATGTTTTTTTATTAGTAACAATATTATTGTAAAAGAAGTTTTTTTACTATATTTTTATTCGAATGTTTATTTCTTTTTTACCGAAAGTTTTTACTGAAGTAATAAAGGAAAATTCATATTTTTTTTTCACTAAACACTATTGACGTGTTAAAACTGGCAAGAACTGGTACGATTTTAAAATCATAACGGAATTGGTTAATTCTCAATTGTTATTTCTATTTCCCAAACTATTCACTTAATAATTGTTTATTTTTCTTTTGCTATATTGCTGATGGAAAGGCAATAAAAAGTTTTCAAGAAACAAATCTCCCGAAACTGAAAAGGTGACTACAAAAAAAAGAAAATAAATTATATTTCTAATAAAGAAGAGAATAAAGAAATAATGCTTTCTTCTATTTTGCTACATCATCAACTGACTGACAATAATGTATCTCACAAAGTGATTTTATTTTACTATCCTACTATACTGTATATGAAAACTATTTCATTTCTTAATATTTAACTTCCATCAGGATTATAGTTACTTAGAAATAAATTTCGTTTGGGATTTTTATAGACATAAAAGCTTTTAAAATTATTGATCGAAACATATGGATCTGGCACTGTCAATTTAATGGAATACTGACTTATGAGTAACTAATTTTGGCTATCGACATGTTTTTTTTCTAATCCAAGTGCTTCTGCTTCTTAATGCATGTTTCAGTAAAAGATCTTTCTGCTTCGTGTAGAAACAATGCATACAAAATGCGGAATTTTAAGGCTTATTAAGGATTAATTTCGTCATTTTACTTCATATACTAAGGACAGTTAAGTATTTAATATATAAAGGATGTTATATTTATTAAATATAAAGTAGTTAAATATGTAAAATACGTTTTTGAAATTGAAATATATGGGAAAAAGTTTCTTCAAGTGAAAATGGTACCACAGACTGCAGATAAACTAAATAATATTTTGTCCATCAAATTTGCAGTCGTTGCAAAAGTGACTGAAAGAAATTTTCAAAAGACATTGCACATTTTTGATGTTTCTTTCATTTTTTTTATCAATAGAAACAAAACATAAAGAAAAATGATATTACTGCAAGAAACGATAATATTGCAGTATCAAAACAGCATATATATAGAAAATCAGAAAACATGAGAGTTTTGTTTTTGACTAATTAGATATTTGTATCGCAACAAATAAAATGCTTAAGAATTGAATTATATCTTTAATAATTATAATATTTAGTTATAAATTTGATAACTTGTTTTACACTTATTGTTTCAATAACTTTTATCATTTTAAATATAATTATTCTAAGAAAAATGTAATATTCATAATTTTTAAAAATATTATTGGTTGAATATAATTTTATTGACGTGCTTGATTAGTACCCTCTACTACTGGGCTAATTACCAAATATGTATAAGAATCGTCCGATATGAGAATTGGTCTTAGCTTATTGCAGGCGTAAATTAATGATGTTGTTCAAGCTGCCTCCATTCCGATGACAAGATTAATTTCCCACTGAAGAAGTTGCACCATAACCAGTGATAATCATTAGAGCCTTCCCATTGAATTGCTATGGGAATGACCATATTACTCCATATGGTTTTGGATGAGTCGGAGGTAGTTTCCATATAATCACTCATATGATATACTTAGATTAATGGGAACTCAAATCCCAGTTCCTAATGGATTTCAAATTTGGAAAGTGTATTTTATATCAAGGCATCAAAATTTGGTATGGACACTTCTACTTCTAAAAAGACTTAATGTAGTAAAAAAAAATGAAGCAATTATTAAAGGAAGATATAATACTTTTTATTTATTTGTTGCAATCTAAAATTTATTACTAAAAAATGTTATAGCTAACATATTTGGCCCGATTTTTTGTGAATTAAATGAAATTATTCATGGCTAATTTTTCGGTTGTGTTGAATTCGTAGTGCCTTAAGATGTATTTCGCTGTTCGGTCATTAGATTTGCTGTCATTTTTCGGTTTTGGAATTTCTGTGTTTGGTCGCAGTAGCTTTCTTCTCGTAAAATCTTCACTTCAAAACTATGAAGATTCATGTTCAAAATATTATTAGTCTACAGCTAAAATTTATATATGGAACGTACACAAATTAATTCTAACATTAACCGTCGAACACTATTGGATGGTGTGGTGCACGGGATTGCAGATCACACTACAAATTCAAAATTCTGGTGCATCCAAACTAATCTTCGTGTTGCTTTAAAACAAGCCGTTAATTGAAATAAATTGAGCAGGGAAATGACTTAGAATTTACGCATCCTTTAAAGAGTTTAAGGATTCCGATTATAATATAAATGAATAAATTGAAACTGGACACTAGGTATAAATGGTAACTTCAAAGAAGTGCTATGCATTATATTACGGAATTCTAAGTTTTATTGAACAATACAATGGCCTTTAAGTGGCAATGCTGAATATTGATAACTCATGCATTTTGTTGTTGAATCTGTTATCTAAAATACCTATTAGTCATGCCATTTTTATTTAGAGTCAAAAATACTGGGTTTACAAAAATTAAGATTTCTTTTAAACATCCATGGTATAGATTTATTAAAAATATTAAGAATTTACAATTCTCTTTATTTTTTATAAATAATTTATAAACAAGAATTCCCCCCCCATATATTTTAATATACCTTAAAATAATGCATTTAGGGCTCAAATGCTGAAAGGGAAGTAGGAAATAGTGTTTCTGAGAAAGTGTATCATTTTTACTAACGGAATAACTAAGAATTATGTACATTCTTTAGAAATCATTAAATTCAGGAAATAAATTCCATGATATTATTTTCATGACAAAATCAAATTAAAGCGATGAAAAAAAGAAAATGGTACGCTTTGAAACGATATAAAGACGTTAAATTACAGAAATTGATTTCGCTACAAAGCTATAAGTGCTTTAAAGGATTGAGGATAATTGAAAAGTTTGATACCAAATTAGGATATGAAAATGAAAAGGATATAAAGTTAACAAAATCAACGAGTAGCTCACAAAAAGAAGAGTTAAATTTGAAAAAAACTTGTGGAATATAATAACTGATATTTCAAATTTTGGAATTTAAGAAAAAAATATTTCTTGTGTGTATTATACTATTTATACAATCTTATCTGCGCCGTGAAATATTTCAGAAATAAAAAAAATCGATTTAAATATTTTTCAATTATTAGACAATATTAAAATATTTTTATAGGATAAGTTTTTAAAAAATAAATACATAGTTATTGGGAAACAATCCTCGCAGGAGCTGAGATTTACATACTGATTATGAATGCTTTTTTGTAGTTGTTTCTGAACTTAGACAAAAAAATTTGAAATTAATCGATGCTTTATAGCTATGTTCCTTAATTTTAAATTAAAATTTTAAAATTGTCCTTGATTAAACTACGAAATATTCACCGTAAAATTATTTATTAAAATTGAAAAAAAAAACGATTCGATCAGCTGTTAAAAACACCATTTCTAGAAAACTAAACAGCAAAGGCCAAACTCTCCTACTTACATATGAAAAAAATTTATTCGGGCATGAAATTTTGTAAGCAAACACTTGCATGCTAATTTGAAGTCTGTTATTAAATTAATTCTTACCTTCTCTCTAAGAGTCTAAGCATGTATCTGACAAAAAAAACTATTCTGAATTCCCTGAGAAGCCCCATATTAGCATAGGAAGAAGGAATTTAATGAGTTCATGTTCTTCATCTATTCTGAATATAAAGAAACACTCCGACCTAATGAAATGTGAATTAGTGTTTCTTTTAGATTACTTTATTCAAAGTTACGTCGAAATAAAAAATAATTCCAGAGTTATTTTGAGGAGGAAAATGCGAAACTAAACTTAGATTGAATGTGACGCAAAATATTAGTTTGACTTTTCCTTCGTTCCTGTGTTAATATTAATATCGGAGAAAAGAATTAAAATAAAGAATAATAAAATACGATATAATAAAGAGAAATTTTATAGCGGAAAAGAAGAAAGGAATTCATTTGTGGTTAAATTATTCTTCTTTTTCATTACTTTTTTTTACGGTTTTCACATTTCAAATTTATACAATTCTTTATATGCAAAAAAAATTGTATAAAATTATTATATAAATGAAAAAACACATTATTATATAATATCTGAGTAATATCAATCCAAATCTTTTTTAATACATATTATAGTAAATAATAATGTTGAGTTACGTTAGTTAATACTTATATATATTTAAACAATTATCACAAATCAATAACTTTTATTTCTAATATTCATTCTTGCAATTATGTAATATTATTTTTGCTAAATCTTTCAATGACAAAACATGCTACAAATATGTAGCTAATATTTCAAATAATATGTGCTTCTAGTACATAATATATCGAATAACATTCGTTTTAAGTAAAAATTTCATTTTACACTACACATAACTATTATATTAAACCCATCTTATTTGTTGAGAATATCTATTTCATTTAAATATATTGAAACAAAATTTAATACTGTAAACTATATGTAATGGTATATTGAATTATTTTTCGAAGTCCTGTTAATTCTGACAAGCTCTAATTAGTTCACCAAAACATTTTATGCATGAAAATAATCGTTTAATAGATAGAAGATAAATAATTTTATAAAATAATCTCTATGAACTAAAAAGTTGTATTCTACTCTTTAAGTGGATCGCAGTACATTTTAACTCAATAAATTTATAATACTTTATGTTGATGCTGGAAATGTTTTCTTCTCGGAAAGTCCAATAAAAATTATTATCTTATGATGTCTAATATTTCTATTTTTTAGGCAACTAAGAATAACGAATTTTTTTTCAAAAAATTAATTAAATGATTTCATTTCTATTCTCTATCGACAGAATTAGATATTTACATTTTATGTAAAACATGAAATGAAAATAGGAGAAAAAACTATAAATATAGTTAACATTATAACTATTTTTTCTCAGAATATTGTAATCAGTACCGTAAAGGTATTTAATATATTCATGCAATATTCATAATAATCAGCACCATAGGAAATCTAATGTAAATAATCTTTTACAAAAAAAAAAACAAAAAAAACCCAGCAATTTTGGGGAATAAAGGATATGTCTACATGATGTTCTTATTTACATTTTCACTTTTGTATAATATATTAATATAACATATAATAAAACAAACCTTTAAGAAATTGTACAGCTGATTCACATTCGTTTAACTAGTTCGATACAAATTCGCTGATATAAATTTTAAATCCATTCAAGTTGATTATTCTTTAATGCGCGTAAACTTCTTGACTCTGATAGTCTGCACGCGGAGTAACCACATTTACAGATCATACTCGACTTTTATCGGGAACCGGGAGATTTGATTTACAGAGTAAAAAAGTTATCTACTATGAAAGCGAGGCACAACATAATAAGTACCGCCTCTATTCCATTGTATCTTATCTATTACTTATGAAAAAGAAGTATTTGCTATATATATATATACATACTTCGCAGGATTAAGTACAAGGCTACGTGATGTGTTTATTCACATTTTCGTTTTTATCTAATATATTCATATAAAGTAGACGGTAGCACATATGTAAAAAATTGCACATCTGATCCACATTTGTTTAGCAATTCAATACAAATTCGTGAATATAAATTTTGAAACCCAATTAAATTGAATGTTCTTCAGTACGCTCAAACTTTCTGACTATGGCAGTCCCCCCACATATGGTAGTAACCAAATTTACAGTTACATACACAACTCTTATCAAGATTCTGAGATAAGATTAACAGAATGAAAAGTCTCCCTGTGAAATCGATGGCACATTATAACAAGTTCCGCCTTTTGTTTCATTGTATTCTATCCAACACTTATGAAAACGGATTTTTTTGTTATGTTTTGTTTGGGAAGCGAATGATACTGTTTGAAATTTCAAACATTTTTCTCACGTATAAAAAAAAATGTTATCAGGTATCTCATATAATCAATTTTATTTAGCGCTGAATATAATAGTTAGTTTTCCTGCCCGATTTTACCCCGTTGCTTAAAATTTGTAGACAAGTTTCGAACTTCTCAGTACCATTGAAAATGGAATAAATTCTTTATCTTTTTTGTTTTTGGAAAACAAAAAATACTGCTGAAAGTTTAAAAAAATAATTTTAAGAATTTAAAATGAAAATATTTTAAATAAGCATTTTATGCGATAAGTTGTACGATTAATACAATATAATAATATTTTCAATCCAGGGTTGTCCCATTTTTCAAGATTTGTCGAGCAAGATGTTGCTAAATTATAGAATAAAATCCCGAATCTGTAATAATCATGGCAAATAAATCTATTAAAACTAGGCATAATTATTTTATGTTTAGCATAAAATTTTCTTAAGAATAATTTAGCAATCAATAATCAATTCACAAAAAATAAATCAGCCATAGTACATAAATTTGTGTCTAACGACATATAATAACGGCATAAAACTTTTTTTATCGTGTATTGTTGCTTTACAGTTGTTCAACGTTTCCACTTCATCACATATAAAACTTTTACCTTCTACAGAATGATCTGAGAACTAAGGGATTTTCAGCCACGCTCTTGCTATTAAACGCCAGATTTTGGCATATTTTGTTTAATTTTGATTCTGACAATTTACTGTATACATTTTGAAATTTGGAATTACTGTTTATCTTTTTCCTATTCTTATTATAAAACTACAATATAATATGCTACAATATAATATGCCAAAATGTTTACTTTATTCATATGAAGGCGATCATCTAATGACGAATGTTGATTCAAATTTGATTGTTTATTTTTAGACAACGTTATTTAGAGAAAAGCACTCGCTTCAATTTAATAACATACTTAAAATTCACATACCATTTTTTTTAAATGATTGTTTTTCTTCCCCATATTTTGGAATAATTTTAGGTAATGTTACTTTTAAATATTTTATGCATTGTTTTATGTATTTTATATTATATGTATAACAAATATTCGTATCTAAACACATTGTAACACTTTTTCAGCGTTGAATTCTTTTGTGCAGATAACCAGCGCGAGTTTTGAAGTTTAATTTGTTTTTTAAAATCAACTATCATAATATTATATTAATCACTGAACATTTTGCGAGGAGTATAAAAATAATTTTGAGAACTTAATGTATATTTGGAACAATAAACATACGAATTTCAGAGGTTTATGTAATCAAAATTCTGTTACATATATTTAATGTAGTAAAATGAACTATGCCCAAAAATAATAAATATATAAAAATGCATTTCTCATTAAAAAAGTTCATATTGATATAAATAAGAAATAAATTTATATCAATATGCATATAATATATATATATATATATATATTGATATAAATATACTTCTGATATAAATTGTAAACTGAAATTTGTATATTTGTTTTCTACCATAACAGTATTTCATCATGCAGCGAGATTTAAGGATATATGTCAAGCTACATCGTGTAAAAGACTTCATTTCAATGAATAATAAATTAAAACTGGAACTGCTATTTAGTATTACATATTTGCATTCAAATGAACCATCTCTTCTCCTTTAGCTCAAAAACATTTTTCAGTCTTCGTGATTGAAGCAAATGTTCTTTTAATTTATTGATAAAAAATTGTGTTTTAGATAATTAATAAAAATTATCCTTAATTCAGAAAAGGAAAAAAAATGTTCATGTTGAAAGATACATATGTCAATTAATTTATTTTGTTTAAAAATATTTGAAGGCTGACAATCTTATTTGCCTACAATTTTCTAAAATCATTTAGTTATTAAAACTTTTTTAAACCGTTATGTAGTAAGAAATTATTTTCTCTATTTAAACAATGACCATATATTTAAATAATGACCATTTTCTCCATTTAAATAATGGCTATATGTTTAAATAATGACTATTTTATTTCCTGAGTAATATTAATAAACCATTTATTTTTTAAAACAATCGCTTTTTATAATCAAAATTATAAAAAACAAAAAAACTTATAACCTTGAAAGAAAATAATACTGGGTCTAGATATTAGAAAGCCAAAGGCAATTCGTAACTAGTTATTTCTTTATTTAAAAATGTAACAGCCATTTGTTTTTTAAAATAATCATTTACAATTAACATTATAAAAGACAAAATTTTATTAGTGCTTGAAAGAAAGTAACGATGTGTACAGATGAGAAAAATTCTAGTAATTCAAAGGCATTGCATAATAAATTTTATTACTGATTATCGTAATATTATAAAGATAAATAAGAGCAATAAATGAGATGTACTCACCTTTTCTCAGAGCAGTAAGAACAAAAACAGTTAAATATATAATTCTCTTAAATGCCATTATGGAGAATTCAGGTTGAAAATCACAATATTTATACTGTATTCTTCCTGTTTTGTTTCACTTAATATCTCTATACACAAATGAGTATAAATTCCTTTGGACCAGAGAGGTGTTTTTTTTAATAACAATGAGAAGGTTTGGTTCTCCTTTTTCAACTCGTGTTCATAAAGTTATTATTTTTATAAGAGCACGATAGTATAGAAATAGTTTTAGGATTTTTCGTATTCAGTATTTTATAAATGCATGGAATGCAAAATCCAGTTTTGCTTGTGGTTTCTGAAAAATTCAATGTGTACTTTTTTTCAGAATTTGCAATGATAAATCTATAGAAGAAACTGGGAAACTCTTGTCAAAATTATTCTTTTGTCTCATCAAATGAAAGTAAAGATATTTGTAAATTTTCTAAGAGTAAAAATATATCTAAAAGCTCAAAACATGCATTTGTTTTAGAGATTTTTTTATGCAAAAATGTGTTTGTCTGTTTAGGTCATCTTTTTTTAAAAATTTATCTCAGTATCTTCACATAAAACTAAAAACAACTGCACTTTTAGAAACTTCCAAATCAAAGCACTGTCACACACTATTACAAAAAGAATCTCTCAATTTTATTGTCTAAACCTTATCAAACTTGCTTCTACAACAGTTTACTAGCACCCCTTGAAGACAATCCCATTTTCTCATATTTACATTCGCGCTAAAACAATTGAAAATTTGTATTTAAAGAGTAAACGAATAAGAACAATTTTTCAGAATCCCTCGTGCTGGTTTTTGCAGATTTTCGCACACTTCTATAAATACCAAAAACCCGTGGCTCTTATTTAAAGCAATCGATGGGACCCATAGAAAACTTTTTCCTCTCATTCAGCGCAACGGAACAAACTGGTGTCGGCCGAAGATTTCACTCAACTGTGTTGTGATCCCGACTCCTGCTTCACCGTCCGAGTTCACGGATTTTCGATGCGTGGACCAGCCCTGCGCACTTCGGTAGTCGTAGATAGTAGTTTTCATCTGGTGACGTCACCTGATGTCGTCGTGACATCTATCGGTCGAGGCGTGAACCGTGTGAGAGAAATCTGTAAGGAAAAAAAAAATTTCGAGTTGAGCTGGGTAACGTATTGAAGGCGAGAATGCTTGAAGTCTGCGTGGCAGTGTCAATTGCGGCACAAGGCGCGTTTTTTAATTCCTGATTCTTTTGAAATAATTTTTATGATAATTTTTAACTGTTTTTAAACATTTTTTCAACTTGAAAGTTATTTATTTGCTCAGAGTCCTTTCTAAGCTTAAAGATTTCCTATTTATCGGGACATTTATGGAACAATTTTTCGCATGTTCAATTGCATTTCAAAATAGATCTTAAGATTTTAATGATTGAATTATTTTTCGGTTTTATCTGGATAACTAAAGACTACATTTGTAATGCTATAATTCTTTAAAGAGTATTTATATTGCTTGATATAAAAAGACATAAATAATATACATTTTACATTATAAATATTTTAATTATAATATATATAAAATAGAATGTCACGTTCATTTTTATTTATTCTTTTAATTTAATATAATTTTTTCCTGCATTAGGGAAGTCTTATTCTTTACGTTTAGATAAATACTACAATTTGTGTTTACCCTTCTTTGTGTGATCATAATTATAAAATTAAAGTTTACATTTATAATAAGTAATATAAAATCAAGAATAAATTATTCTTGTTTCAAAAACTGAATCCTTTGACAATCAGTTTAATTTAAGTTGTCTGTTAGACTGACTGTAAATCCAATTTTGATTTCGTTGTTGTAGCAAGTTATTTTAGAGAAAGAGATGACAATGTGGATACCGTTGAAAATTTTGATTATTTATTCATATTTTCATTTTTTATTTTAACATTTTTCATCGACGTTATATAAAGAAAAAGTTAGACTTAAACTAACACATACACATTCAGAAGAAGAAAGGCTTTAAGACTGGTGAAAAAATATGAAGACGTTCCAATAGTAATCATAAAGTTGATCTATTGATTTTTATACTACTCTCTCTGGGATACGTTGGAATACTCTATATAATGTTTTTATAATGATATTATTCCATGTGAATACTTTTCATTCTTCATTGAATGGCATTCGAAGTTCCTTTGGATAATATTTCATTACAAAAAAATTGATTTATTGATATATTTAAAAATAATGTATAATTTAATATAATTATAATAAAATATATAACATTTTAAAATGTAATAAATTAGAAAATGGTCTTTCATTATATATTATGTAAATATTACATACTTTATGATTACAGAAATATCAATTATACTCAAAAATGCATATATATTTTAATTTGAGGAAAGGATGGAATTTCAAATATACTTTAAAACCATTATTAATAATTTTTTCTATTTAATGCTCTGAAGAATTGGTATCGTGCTTGAGACTACAAAATTCACCGAGACACAATACATCATTGAACTAATTTTTCTCGAATATTCATTTAATGAATATCCCAATTAATTTAATATTATATATTATCTATATATATATATATATATATATATATATATATATATATATATTTGTCAGGATCTTGAAACGACTACAAGCATAATTTCACAGATCTAGCTCAAAATAATTTTGATTTATCAAGTTTACAGAAGGATACATGTAATTCCAGAAATGTTCTTTTTAGGTTTCTTACTAGTTTCAGTTTACAAAAATTGAACTTAATCAGAAACCTGGAAGTTCTCAAATTTATCAGGTGGAATTTTTCGACGAGTACAATATATTTTCCTTTACATACTTCGCAGGCGGAGAAAGTTAAAAAGGGGAGTTAATCCAATAAATGTACCACTGATGTAATGAATGATTATAAAAATTTACTAAAAAATAATAAATGAGAAAACTAGGAAGTTTTTTCTTATCATTCCCTTCCCAAAGAAAGGAGTATTGGGTTCCATTTTCCTTCTTCAAATAACTAATCCAATTTATGTTTTTTCAGTAATCATACACTTTGAGAAATTTCGATATTTAAGAAAAATAATTTTTTCTGCAGCTGATTAGAAGGAGACTTTAATGATAACAATACTTTATTTTATCCGCTAAAAACCTAATGGTGATTTAAATTTCACAAATGTTTCATAAGTCAGTTTGTGAGTCAAAAGTACATCAATCAAAACTTCCATAAAATATATATTTATGGGGGAGATATTAAAAAAAATATCATTCATTCAATTCTGAATGCCATTTCTTAAACAAGGTACACAGTTTAATGTCATAATGTATTTTATCGAATTTCTTTTTCATGATAAAATTTGTGAAGAAACACTCAGAAGTTGAAGTTAGATGTTTAGATAGAAAAATTAGTTTTTCTTAGAAAATAAATATTATAAAATCGAAGGTTAAAGCTGAAAAAAAACCCTGAAATATAAAGAAACTGAAAATAGATAATCAACTTTTTGAGTGTATGTTTATGCTGCTGTTATTCGTATATTTTTTTATGTAATGAATTCTTTATAAACAGGAGTAAACAAATTGGAAATGGTAAGGTTGGAATACCTATTGAAACATTTTTCAATTTCATTCTAAAGTGAATTTTTTGCAAGAGATCTGTTTGAATACATCTGAAAGAAAAAAGTGGATGTACAATTCGTTTTAAGATAAACATCAAAGAAAACTATGTTTTAATTTATTTTAAACAAGGAAAACGCTTTGATTCCTGAAGATTTAAATACGTAGATAAAACTAATAACACTTCAAAGATTTTTTTTTCAGAAACCGATTAAAGAACTCCATACTTTTTAACAAATATAATTATACAGTTTATCCATACATATTTTATGTGTAGAGAGAAAACGATCGTAATTAAGAAAATTCCACTTCAATATTTTTAGTAAAAGAAATAGGAAAGATTTTTAATTATCATTGAAATATCCGATTATTAAATGTCGTAAATGGATCTAAATATCTTTATGTAGTAAAAAAAAAGTTAATGAGTATCTATTATTTTACAAAAAATTATTTCAAAACTATTTTTTTAATATTTACATTGTTATTGTTTTCCATTCCATTCAGAAATTTCATGAAAACAAGGGGTTTTTTTGTATTAGTAAAATACAACGATTGATTTATACCCTCATACACAAACCTTCAAATTTAATTTTGAAATTTCAAATATTGAAAAGAATAGCAAAGAATATTAAAAAATAGCAAAGAATAAGAAAGAAATAGTAAAGAATAAGGAAGAATAGCAAAGAATAAGAAAGAAATAGTAAAGAATAAGGAAGATTAGCAAAGGACAATAAAGAATAGCAATGAATAAGGAAGAATAGCAAGGAATAAGGAAGAATAGCAAAGGATAAAAAAGAATAGCAAAGAATAATAAATAATAGAAAAGAATAATAATAGCAAAGAATAATAAATAATAGAAAATAATAATAATATCAAAGAATAGTAAAGAAAATGTTGACAAAAATTTAGCATTGTGCATTTGGCAAGAACAATATAAATTGCTGTTATTAAATGCAAAATAATATAAAGTTTTGTGTAATATTACTACATTTTCAGCAAATTTGTGAAAATAAAAAAATAAAAAAAAAACATTAGAATTATAACGAATTAACTTTTGATATTTTTGTTCCCTCTTTTCAAATTTAGATTAGTGCATTTAAAAAAATATTTAAGCAGTTATGTTTAAGCAAAGTTTAGTTATATATCTCATATAACATTCAGAAAAATAAATTGAAATGACACTCATTAAAAAATGAGGCTTCGAAAATTAAACAATTTGTAAAGAATACCTGCAAATTTTGTTAGATTTTACAAAATCTGTATCATTTAATTTGGACATTATTAAATCCACTCTATTCAAGACCATGCTGCACAATTATCACTTTTCAACAAAAATATATGTATATTTTATTTTAATGAAAAAAAATAAGTGTTTTTGTCATGCTTAAATATATTCCTGGACAGCACAAGAATGACTGCGACGACAGAGCCCAAGTTATTATTTGGATAATATTGTCCTTCTCGATTTTTTTTCTTTACATGCAACATTCTTCTTGTCGTCATTTTATTTCAACGCATTAAAAACCATTTGATGCTTAAACACGTGAAAAATAGTAAAAAAACTGTTATAAGTTATAATCTCAAGTTTGCAATAACCAAACCATATCGAATTATATTGACCGAATGATATATTAATAAAAAACATATAAATAAGAGAAAATCTTTTTTCACAGAATTAACACAGTATTCTTACTAATAAAATCGTAAAATATAAGATAACTAGATAGCGTCGTTTTGCATAAGTAGTTGAAAGCCATTTCGGGACAAATAGACGCGAACAGTTGAGTTAAATGTGTATTTATTTTCAACCTACATTGATTGATATTTTTGTTGTCCAAGCCTACTTGTAAAAATTTCCTTGCAAAACATAATGCACTTATGTATTAATAGACTTTGTACTTTATTTTAAATTGATATTAACTAATTACACAGTTTACCTATTACGAAACGGAATTAGAGTTCGTTAATTATTTAATTTGAAGAAATTACTTAATTTGGCTCATTTACATGTTTTTAAGGATGATATTTATCATCTGATTTCACAATCATTTCCTGATAAGTAAATGAAAAATTAGCACACAAAATACTCTTTAGTTTCTAAGGTCAAATTTAGAAACTACAGAGTTAATAAGCAAAAAATAGTTCAATATTTCAAAATTTTGAGATCTTAATTATTAATTAGCAGTTTTTATGACCAAGTATTTAACTATAAAATATTAATTTTGAAAAGAGAAATAAGCATTATTGTATATTCTTGCCATATTGTATATTATATCAAATCGTATTAATATTGCATATTAATAAGCATTATTACACAGTACATTATCATTTAATTATAGATTTTATGAAATATATAATCAAACTTTTAATTATAAAAAGTTAATTTTTGTAAGTAAATTTGTATTTGTTGCAATTTTGTAAAGAAAAATAAGCAATATTCCATATTCTTATCATATTGCATATTGTATTACATATGATATTGCATTAATATTACATATGATATTGCATTAATATTACAGATTAATAAGTATTATTGTACTTTCCAGTATCAGTAAACTAGCATTGATTTTATGATATATAATCAAGTATTTAATCATAAAAGGTTAATTTTGAAAATGAAAATAAGTATTTTCCTTTTAAATATTCACAGATTAACATTTTGCACATTCCAGGTATTTTAAAAATTAATTGCGTGACCCAAACCATCAGCATAGATGGTTATATTTCAAGTACCACATTTGTGGAAGGTATCTTAATGTAAAGCTGATGGTTCAATGTAAGCGCTAAAAGCTTCATTAGTGTATTTCCATATTATATCCGCTTCTATTATCAAATTTCGAATTCTGACCTAATTATTATTTTTGTAATGAAGAAATTCTAGCAAGTATTAAAAAAATCCTTTCTAAGATTTCAGTTTTTTTCTGATTAATATATATGCATGGTGCATTTCTTATCTAAATAACACTTAAAATAAATATTCAGAAGCTAAACATATTTCTTAATGAATTATTCAACATGCTGAATAAACTAATGAATATTAAAATTATAAATAAAACTCAAAAGTCTTGAAAGTTGTTGAATTATATTTATGTCTACAACTGACAAATTAGTCACGCTACAGTTAAAGTTATTAAAATCACATCATCTTTAAATATCTCATAAATATAATAAAGCTCTATAAATCTTAGACCGTTCACGAAACATTTTCTAAAAATAAACACCTCTGAATGAAATTTACATTAGATGTTGAAACCGTGATTTGTATTGTAAATGTGAAATGTAATTGGTAATACATTATATCACTTTAAAATAAATGTTAGGTATTACCTATAATAATATATTTTTATTAAATATTTATTATTATAATTAATACCTAGTGTAGTTAAAAACTTATTATTATCGTTAATGCAAGTCATCATAAGGGCACCCAATGGAATAAAAAAAAATTAAGAAACATGTGATTTAGTTATGAAATAAGTTATGGTGTAGTCTTGAAATTAAGTAAACTACCATAATTATTATATCCCATTCTATTTCTTTTTTGTTTTACTTTCTCATTAAGAAGTACGCAAAAAGAAAATATCAAAAACTAAAAAAAAAATGTCCGAACTGGTGATTTGATAAATTTTCATATTTTAGGCCTCTGTGAATGAGGAAACGCCTATTGTGAAATGAAGACTGATGTGAAAAATGGTAACACAAACGGTAACTAAAAGGATAATGGTAGCACATTGAGCTAGATCAATGAAATTCTGCATTAATCTTTAAACTGAATTTATCGATTTATTCTTAAATTTAGGCAAACTCCGTCATGGGTAGCATATTTTTCTGATTGTCTGTATGCATATAAACAAGATATTTTAAGAAACACAAGATAAATTTACATTATATTTATGCATGGAATAAATATCAGAATTGTAGATATGTATTAAATTTCGAACTGAATATGTCTAAGGGGGTGGGGAGAAATAATTTGTTAGTCTGTTTATTCAGGTATATATAAATGTTATAACTTAAGAATACAACAAATTTCATTTTAAAAAATCTGTTATATTGCCATATAACCAAAATTATGGTTATACGTCAAAGGAATGCATTCAAAATGCATACTTTAAGGGAAAATTCAACTTATGGGTGTAACATGAAAAATCTAACAAGATCGTTAACAAATAGCGATAACAGATTCGACAGTAATACGATACACATATAACGAAACACAGACAAAGCGAATACAGAACAAAAAATAAGCAGTTGAATTGAAAAATAAAAGTGAATTGAAAAATATCACATGAATTTCTCAGTAAATTCCATGTTTTTTTTTTAAATCCTTGCATGAAAATTTAATTAAATGATTCCAGTTGTATACACAGAATACAGAAATATTTCAATACATTTACTACAGTTTGATAGATTTGGCAAAATTCCAATGATTGGGCTCTATTCTCCTATTGCGAGATCAATTGAACATTCCATACGGAGAATGATGTTGATTAGTTATTATATATGTGTCCTACTTAATATGTTTATTCAGTGGAGTCGTAAGAAGAAACGGGTGATAATTGTTTCTGTGATATTTTTAAAAATGAGATTCATTTATTTATTGGAATATTAACAGATAAAAGAAAACATGTTGTTACTGGCGCCTTTAGTTAATGTTCGACTTTGATTAATTATTATATACATTTCCAATATATAACGTTCATTTAGTAATTTCATTTCCGTTAGGGGAAACGTGTGTTAAATGTTTACCATAAAGTTTTTTTTCTTCTTTCAAATGTGATTCATCTATGAATTGGGATGCTAGCAGTCAAAATAAAACGTGATGCTACCAGCGCACATGGTTAAGTGAAAAGGAATTCTGGTGTTGCTACAATTGTTTTGAGAATTAGTTACTGGACACGGTATTTCTCAGATTAATTGAAATGTAATTTTAGACCAAACTAATCTTCAACGGTGGGTTGTTTCTGAAGTATTTCATTCTAAATATGACATGTCTTTACATTGATATATAAATAATAAATTTGTATATAGGGTGTAGATTAATTTTTAAATTATTGTACCTTGGAGACACTAAATATTCACCGATCAGACCTCCATGCATTGCAGCAGAAGTAAATATCGACACATAAAATATGTAATAATAACTAAATATTGCTAATTACGAATAATTAAAAAATTGTTTCAATTAATGATATAAATTAATGAATATTTTTTTAATTGCTTCTGAATAAAATTCCTTTAAAGCTAATATATTATAATATAAATTATTATTTATGTATATAATGTATTTCAAAAAATTTAATCATTTTATATATATATATATATATATATATATATATATATATATATA
>JAPMOR010003771.1:8019-20316 GCA_026543865.1 Argiope aurantia | reverse complement strand
TGTAGGAAATGAAACAAATATAAAATATTATTTTTTTCTAAAAAATAAGTTCAAGAAAAATTATTTTATGATCTTTTACACTCTCTATACAGCTTGGTTATTTAGTCCCGGACTTATTTTGATGTTTAATGACTCATAAAATAATGAAGATATAAACAAACTTATGGCATTTATTGATGGAATAACTCATATATTTTCCTTTTCAGGTTTGAATATTTTTACTTTTGTAAATATCGTCTGCGCGTATGGTTAATTTCAGATAATTTCATTTTCCAGTCTAAATATCTGTACTGTTCTAAATATCGTCTGCTTATTAATTACATTTTTCTCTCTTTTGTTTTTGGCAACTATTGAAATGTTATGATTACTTTTGATGTGTTTGTTCTATGCAGTACTTTTGTATGTGATGTTTTATTCGAGCGGATTTTAAGGAGAATACATACACCACAAGAGAAAGCACAGATTTTATGGTGGTCATAGAGTTAATTTCCAACCAACTAAATCACTGACTTTTAAGAGTTAATTTCCAATCACTTAAACTGACTGATTTATGAAAAATTTGAATATCACTATTCAATAAAAAAAGGATAATTTTAGATTTTCCATCGATCGCCTCAAAGAAAATGCGCCAATCAGCGCGCAGGTTTCTCAAGATTAATTGGCTAAAGGTTATGAAAATGTTGAGTTTTTCTAAATTTTTAACATTTAAAACTTCATAAATAAGTCTTAGTTGATCGTGGAAAATAGAAACATTCATTCATTTATTTAAAATTTGGTGTGTCCAGAATATTTCTCAGAATATGATACCTTACTGCATTAAATTTAGACTTCATAATTTTTGAAATATATTTATAGGCAGGAACAAAATATTATTATTGATTTCATTTCAATCCTTTTGAAAGCAAAACTAAAAACTGAATTTTATACTGAATCTCAGAAATGTTTGTTGAATTATTGTTTGAGATATTACATAAATTATGAAAAATATTTTGTAGTTAACATAAGACTTAAATACCGAGCGATTTTGTTTGCAATACTCACATTCAATAATAATAAGAATTAATAAATAACAATAAAGATGATAAATAAAATAAAACGCTTGGTTTTATTAAAAAATATCTTAAAATTAATTGCAATTTCATCATTTACATTTTAAATTAAAGTTGAAGTTTTGCCGGAAATGACAACAAATTAGCAAAATATATATAGTAAATTGAACGAAACGATCAAAACAGTAAAAGTTTGGTATGATTATCAAAATTTGAAGATTAAAAATGTTTTGTTTGAGAATCCTTTAAGAGACCAGTTACTTAAAATATTTAATTGAAAATTGTAGCGAGCGGTAATACTGGCGAACCGGCTGGTCGCCAAAGGCGGCTAGTATTACATAAATTAAGAAAGATATTCTTTAGTGCCCATAAGGTTTAAATACTCAGCGATTCTGCTTTCAGTACTCATATTAAAAAAAATGCTTCATTTCAGTAAAAATTTTTCTTACACTAATTGCAATTTAACCATTTCCACTTTAATTTAAAGCATAAATTCTACGGGAGCTAACAGAAAATTAGTGAGATGCATATTACGTTATGGTTGAAGGCCTTTATAACAACATGAATGAATTATATGACTATCAAAATTTGAAGCTTTAAAATATTTTGATGAAGAAGCTATTAAAATAGGAGTTACATACAATATTTAATTATTGAAATTTAAACAAGCATTAAGATTGGCGGACAGGCTGGTCGCCAAAGACGGCTAGTAGATAATAATAATATTAAATCAAAAATATAATGTTAGCTGGAAATATTGTTTTATTAAAACAATTATATTTCTAATCCTAAATATAGTAGTAGGATATATTTAAAAAAACGTCTGTATTCTCATTGTTTTAAAAAAAATTTTACTCTTATTTATAGCAAGGCTGGGCATATAAAATATTTAATATTAAAATATATTTCAAACATTTTATATATTTAATGTAATATATTTAATATCGTCGGTACACTCATGTGTTTCATAAAAGACACAGAAAAAATAATTCTAAGCAAAACCACTTTTGAACTTACCGTGAACTTACCGTTGACTTACCGTGAAATTATTTTGTATTTAAATATGCCAATAATAAAAATTTCAAATAGTGGATGTTGAGTAATTTAAAATTCTGAAAAATAATCGATATTTTTCACTATAAATAACTTCTAGAGATTACTAGTGTTGTATAGAAAAAAAAAAAAAGGTTTAACCGATGTACGATGTTTTGTAGATATTTTTGTATAAGATTTCATATGACTGTAATGAATAGAATTTGTTCTATACTTATCGAAATTTGTAAAATCATATTTTGAAAAAGAGAGGAAAATCATTGGAACTGCTGTTAGATTCATTGTGAATACCTAATTTATAAACTTTCGACTTTTCAAATCTATACAAATCATGAATTCCTCTAATTAGTGAAATTACCCCTATTTTATTAAATTAAAATTGAGAATTCAATCTTTTTGAGGGTGCAAATGTTTCTAGTTCCTTGCGCAGAAAAATCTTTCATTGAGGTCATTTATGTTTCTGGTTTTTTAAAATGCTACTTATCGATAAGAATAGTTTGTAATGTTTTATCTATGCCATGAATTTTCAAGTTATGACGTTTTACCAAACACCAGATTGCACATTACAAGATAATTTTACCACACAGCACTCAGTTTCATTTTACGACTTAATAGCTGATAAATTTTCGTATTTGAAGATTCGACGTACTTTGATCTGTAATCTAAGTTAGATGAGGTACCGAGGGTAATAACATAACTCATGTTACCTGAACCATATTTTCTCTCTGAAGAATGTCAAAGGATGAAACGACACTTTACGCTTCAAACCACGCAAATGATTAGTAAAAGAGATGAAAGAGCTTACATTGAAACTAATCAAATAGCAATGTATAATTTACCATTATGATTATTTTCAAAGAATATTTCCGAAAATTTTGACGAATGATCAAATATTAAACTATTTACTGTGAAAAAATATTCAAATATTAGTGATCAAAAATTTGATTTAGGATACAGTTGCTGAATTCGGACCATTGCAATGTCATTATTGAAAATAGTGATAGAGAATTAATGCTATTAAAACAAAGAAGCAAAAATTATTTTATAAGTAGTTTATTTTCAAAACAATGTAAGCAATTTTTCAAGCATTAGTATGAAATATTGCGGCATTGATCCAGTATGGACCAACTATTTCTTAATTTGAATCATCTAATTTCCTAAACATATTAATTCTTATTTGAATGATAGAAATTTCCATCAAAACATTTAGTAACCAAAAAATTGTACTCAAAACATATGTACTGTAAATTGGTTGTTGCTGGAAATTTTTAAAACTACTATTCCGTGATAAAGAACGTAGCTATAAAAAAAAATCAAATATCACAACCAGTTTAGCGGGTTTGAACTTGTCACTCAGCTGTTTGTTGGGGTTGGAAGGAACGTGCAATTTCTTGAATATATTTTTTTAATAATTAATCTGAGATTTTTTTTGTTAATAAAATCAATAATGAGTGGTGGAATTTAGAAGAGAGGGACACTGAAGATTTTGTATATTTTGTACTGAGTTTAGCATGTAAATTTGCATGATGATGGATATTTTCATCATACTGTTTTTTTAATTATTTCATATTATTTATTTATACTAGGATTTTTTAAACAATTTTTCTTTAATCTAGAGCATGATCACCCTGATTTATTTCACAAAAAAGAAAAAAATCATGCAGATAAGGGTTAACAAAGATATATTTTCTATTTTAAAGTTTAAGATAATATACGAAGTCAAGCATAATATTTTATGCTCTGTATTCTTTTTTTTTTTTCGTTTCCTGCCATATGATACAAAATTACATAGCCTTGGTTTTGTTGTTTTCAATTAATATTTAATGTCTTTAATATAATTTTGGCGCTTTTTTATTTGCTATTTGCTTTGATTTTATCCAGTTATTAGATTAAAGAAACTCGTGATTTTAACTGCTTCCTGAGTTATTCTTCCAGTTTAAAATAATAGAGCAGTGATACAATAGTTTACTTCATAGTTTATCAATAGAAATTTTAATAGTTTAGATACTTTTTTATGTTTAATTTTTAGAAATATTTAAAAAGCAACAAGAAATCGCAAAATGTTAATTAAAAAATTTTTTAATTAAATTTCTTGAAGTAAGCTGTGGCCAAACATGGTTTCTCTCTGTTTTTAAAATAGCACATTCCGCTATTTCCTTAAAATAGTCTGAGGGCTGTTATAATTTCATTAAAATATTTAATTGATAATATGTAGACACTTGTTTCTTAAGTGTTATCAAGTTGCTGTTCCCCTCCAAAAATGTTTCCGTAAGCTACGATTATATTGTTGCTATATATTACATATGTTGCAAATCTCCCTATATAAAACGCTAATGTAGATGATACAGAAATCGAACTTATTACTAATTGTCGAATGGCAACAGTCAAATTTAAACAAAATATCCGATGAATTTCTGACTGCTTTAGTCATTGAACATTTTTTCAGCTGTACTGAATCAAATGCTTTTCTTAACTAATTAATGAAGCTACAAAATATTATTAAAAGTGTTCTGAAGATACTTCGCCATGTCAATAAAGAGTGCATTCAGTCAGAGGAAAGAAGATATAAAGGAAATCGAGAAACAGACTTTAAACAAAACGTTCTATGAATCACAAATAACCACTGCCAGATAAGGTATCGTGCTGAGACTTAATGTACAATTTCTCTCTAAGCACGGCAAGATTGTGCCAATGGTCTAAAACGCTCTAAAAGTCTGAAACCCTGAGTGTATACCAGAAACGTGGAAAAATGGCTTTTAAAAGTGCAATAAAAAAGTGTCCCGATTATATTTGGCGAGCAATCGCTCCAAAATGTTTCAATTTTGGCGCCCTTATATTAATTTTAATATACGGGCGCTAAATAATCTTAAGTGTAGTCGTAATCGTTATGACTTGTCTACGGAATTTGATACCATATCTTTTAAAACATTTATCTTATAAAAATCCTTTTTGTATTACCTTAAGACTAAAAAAATTACCATTTTAATTATATAAATTTTATTTTCGAGCAATTCTTAATTTAACTTTGATAATATTTTTAATTCATTTCGATACACTATTTGAAATAATATTTTTTTAAATACTATGATGGAATCCAAACTCTACATCGAAACATTCAAGCACGTGCGTTTGCCAATTATTAAATCAGTAGAAGGAATTTCATTTCCGTTTTTACTTCTCTTATTCTTACATTTTGCAATTTCCACATTGCAATTTTAATTGAATTCTGTGTTTAGTCGTATCAAATTACATGATAAAAAGTTTTTTTTTAACGAAATGCATACCAGTAATAATTAACAGCTTTAAAACTCAAGTATCTAGGTAGAAAACTATTCGCCAAAGGTGGTTAGTATCACATAATACTGATATGCAATATTGAACAATATTATGCAACATGTTGTGCTAGTTGAAGTAAGACGCAAATGCTTAATAGGTTTGAGATTATAATGCCGGTTCAATTCAAAGAACACTATAGTCCGTATTCTGTAATCATTCCTTATGTCTTAAAACGAAAACTGAGTTGCTTTAAATTGATGGAAAATTTTAAATTAATTTCTCTACTTTTTTGAAAACAATGAGGATTAAGATATTAATTTCTCAGTTATCTTCTCCTGTGCGACCTCTTTATGCCCTTGAGTCTAATTGAATATCTTTTCAGTAATTCTAAGAAAATATTATCGCTCATCCAATCAAATGTAAAAGCAGTTTTTATCACAATAATCTAAAAATAAGAATGAAATAATTTTCAGAATGTCATTTAAGCCGAATCTGTAAAAACACTTTTTCAGATAAAAGTTTCAATAATTATTAAGATAAACGTAATTTCACATTTTTGATAAAAAAATATTAATTTTTATTCAGAATAATGAAGGAAAAGTTTAATAAAGTTCGATAAATTTAATAAGTTTGAGATATCCACATACAGAAAAATTAGATTTAAAGTTTGAGGCGGAAAACAGAATTTTATTAAAATAGGTATTATTCTTGATAATTACTTTCAGCTAAAGAAAAGCATTAAAAACTGTTATGTTTGAGTTGAGTAACTTTTATAATGTCTAGCGGATTTAAATATCCATATAATTAAATTGGCTAAGTTGTATCGGTTTCTCTGCTCTGATATACGTAATACGTTTTGATATACGTAATTTTTGGGATCAAAGTAAAATAACAAGTAACAATTTTTAAATACAGAATTTAGTAAATAAAATATTAAATTTTATAAAAAATTTAATTTATTTGCATTTATTTTTAATATATTTGTTTAGTGTCATAAAAATGCGAAATAAACAAGTCATTTAAATTTTATTAATAATCCAAAATTTTAATCTTAAACAAAAATTAATTTATTGATTAAATACATTGGCCTTCAAATATTAAACTACATCATTTTTTGAGATAATAAACTACATCAATTTTTGAGATAATAAACTACATCATTTTTTGAGATAATAAACTACAGCATTTTTTGAGATAATAAACTACATCATTTTTTGAGATAATAAACTGCATCATTTTTTGAGATAAGCATTAAATGAATGGTAATAAAACAAAGAATATATATGAGGGATGATAGATAATATTAATGAAATAAATTAAAGAAGTAAATATTCTGTTTATATATTTTTTTTAATAATCGGTATTTTTGTAAAAGTCGGAAAATGCTATAAGCACCTTATTTAATTTCTGAATGACTTCGGAGATGCTTTTTAGTCTTCAGTTTTATCCAACATTTTGTTTTACCAACCATTAGGTATCAAACATTGCCTTCTTCTTCATGAGCACGACAGCTCCTTGACCTTGGCTGCCTCAACCCCGTGCATTTTCCAACGCTCTCTACCCACCGCAGCTCACTTCCAGTTCTTTATCCTCAGAACTCTCAGGTCTTTTTCCACATCATCCAATCAACTAATTGGAGGTCTTCCTCTGGCCCGGTGGATATTTTGAGGGAGCTGTTTGCAGGTTCTCCAGATATGGCCGAACCATCTTAACCTATTGCTCCGGATAACCAGATCATCAAACATTGGCAGTCACTATAAAACTCTTGCTTTCAATGTAACTTTGAAAAAATTCTTAACTTCTTTTAAAACATAAATTTTTAATATTGTCAGAGGGTGCGAATCGTATACTTAGAAGTAAAATCAGTTATATATAGACACTAAAAAGTAAATTTCAAATTCTGATGAGTTGATGAAAGAAACCACTCATTACTGACCTCGATAATATGCATACCTTTGCTATAGAGTAGAGTGCATGCATTGCCATAGAGTATAGAGCATGCATTGCCATAGAGTACAGTACTGAATCTTGGGAAGAAATAAATGGAGCATTTTGTCCTCTAATTCCTTTTGGCTTTGGCAAATATTTTCAGAGTACAGTTTACATATATAAAGCAGTTGTAATATATCTATTATATATTATTAGCAATTGTAATATATCTATTATATCGATAATATACGTGTATTAATATTATCTGTAATAGTAATTAATCGATTTGTCACATTGACTAATTGTTATTAATAATTAATTGATTCTCATATATACTATAACATATTTGTATACACTCTCAGAGAACAAAACATATAATAATAAATATCTTTGGAAAATTAAGCATATAATTATCAAAATAAATATACTCTAAATTTATCAAATATTAATGCGAAAATATTTTATTAAAAAAATTTAAGCGAGTCATTTTTACGTATATGAAATCAGACCGAATTTTTAAAAAGGAACAGAATATTTTTTTTCAAACATCGCATTAAAAAAATAAACAGTTCATACATATCTTAAAGAATATTTCTATTCTGATATGAATTTAATAAATAATAAGTCTAGCAACAAAAATGCTATAAATGAAAAAAAGTAAATAATTATAAAAAAACACATTTCTTTCTCGGAGCGTGTAAATATAAGAACAGAAAACGTAATATATTTGCTAAGTCCAAACGGCAATAAAGGCAAAAAATAAATTAAATTACGCAACTTTGTTATTTTGATTCCTGGACAAATATGAAGTAGAAGTTAAGAGAGTACTTTCATGAAAATAAAAGAAGTTGGTTATTGCATTATTTTTTTATTTCGGGGATGAAAAACTATATAGGAGAAACAGCAATAATGGCATATAATTGTTAGAGAATACAGTATGAATTTAGAAAATGGATTTATTTTTATGATCTAGAATAGTAACTCAATCTTGCGTTTGGAAATTTTTATTAAAATACTGTTAAATAAACACGAGTAATTATAAATATAATCATAATGTGAAATAACAAAACTAATTTTAAAAACTGTAAAAGAAACTAAATTTTATAAATAATTATTTTGTCATATTTTTATTTATTTTATTACGATTCCAATTGAGAATAACATTACAAATGTACAGTTGTCCTTAAATGAAGTGTTAAAATGAAATTGAAGGAAAAAAAGACATTTAAAGAATTAAAAAAATTTGGTACATATAACAGCATATTCAAATTTTTAAAAGGTTGAAAAAGGAAAATACAAAAAAAAGTTTTAACAAGAATTTTTAAACTTCATTTTTTCATAAGTATTCATCAACTGTAACGAAATTTTTAAGAAAAATAAATTTGGCTTACGAACGCTTTTTATATCATTTAAGATTTTTAAAATTTATTATTTATTAAATAATAAAATTTTGGCTAACTTTTCTAAGAGATATTAACTGCAATAAGGCATTCATTTTATAAAAAATAGGATTTTCTTTTCAATATTTCGTACAACGAATTGTTGAGATTTCCGCTCACACGCGGATAAGGTAAGGCACAGATATTGCTGCTTTACGCATGCGCGAATCGTATTAGGAAAATAATTAAGATCGCAATTATAAGACTCTTTTTTTATTTTGATATGACCTCAATATACTAAAATCTTCCCCAATAAATGCCCTACAGAATGGTACAAATATCTCTAAAATTAGTTAAGTATTTCTCGAGTTTTTCGGGTTTAAACATACAGATGCTTTCAGGAGACTTCATTTTATACTATATATAGATATATTGTTCGTTTCAGGATACTGAAACTAACACATTTTGATAATTTTTTGTACTTCGCTAAGGGGTGGTACGCAGAAGGATGATCCGTTATGAAGCCTCCTAATTCCTCGAATATCTGAATTCCCCTTATTGCTAAACATAAACATCTCAATTTTTCATCTTTCCTGTTACTTCTTTTTTTTTTGATACCTGATACATACGCAAAAGTTCGTAGGTTTCCGGAACCGAAAATGAACAGTACATCATATTAAAATATGTATACTTGAAGTAACTAAAAATAGACGTTAATTTCTCTCTTTGACTTTTTTCTATACTTATACAATAAGGCGTCTTTTTGTCTATTTATATTATATTGTGATAAAGAAGGATTATGGTCCTGTTCTGTCCATTTTCCCCCAAACTTGTATATAGATCTATAGTTTTAGAAAGTGAACTAGTTTCATTTACCTAGCTTGCTGCATTTTCTAGTTATTTTATTCAAATACACATAGAGAGAAAAACTGCTCCTTGACGAATAATCCATAATTAAGCCAGATCGTTTATTTTTATAATTTAAAGATCATATAAGAATCACTCATTTAGCTCAATGCTTTTTCCCCTTTCTATTAAAGGCATATGATTGCAACCATGGACAGGAAGTGTGGCAATTGACAAACTTTGCTACAATTTAACAAATTTAAAAACAAAACCATATGCCAAATTTCATCTCGGGGGGCACCTCGAAATGAGGATGAGATGCTTCCGGCGTGATGGTTGGATCTCGTCACCCTGGAGGGTACATTAATAGGTGCGGGATCTGACTCCTCCCATCGATGAAGGGACGTTTTTCCTTCGGGGAGGGTTGTACCGTGGCCGGTGACAGCCCTTAGGACTCCACCACAGTTCCCGCCAATGTTGCTGTTGCGGCGGTCCGGTCATTCAGTTTTATGGTTTAAATCCGTGTGCCTTCGTGACGGGCCGGAGAGTTAGATGGTTGACTTCCACCTGGTCGTGTTGATGAAGTATCGGGTCAACTCACAAATGCTAGAATAAGCATCACGTAAAAGTAATTCGCCGAAAATTTAATTAAAAAATTAGAAAAATTTAAATTCGGTACTTCGAGCTCATATTTTTATAATTATAATTATAAATTTGATAGAATAATAAATGTATATTTTAATTTGCCGATGCAAAGGATAATTAAATTCATATTTTTAAGCGTATTATTAAAACTAATTAGTGATTTTTCACGAAATCATATTCGCTGGATCATCGAAAAAAAATGTTATTTAACAAAAAATATTACAGCTATTGCACTTAAAATAAATTTCATTACGTAAACCCCCAAAATATAACGTCCTTATTTACAAAAAGAGAAATAATATTTAACTTTTTTCTAGTGCAAAAGATTTTTTTGTACTCGATTTTGATGTTTTTATTCCACGAAACATTAAGTTAAGTGTCCCGTTTTATCATCACAAAAAGAAAATATAATTTAATAGCTATCGATGTTTTTCTAGGTTCTAATGTAGAAAGCTTTGAATGTAAAAATAGAAAAATAGCTTGGCTGCTTTACCCTTATTTCTCAAATGCAACTAAATGTTTTTTCATTAAAATATTTATAAAAAGCAGTTTATTTTATATTTCAAACTGAATTTATTTAAATCTGATATTCTTTAAATGACAAACTTTTATTCTTCAGGTTTCAAAATTTAAATGCGTTAATTTTTTAGATGGGATATATTAATAGGATATATGTATTAATGTATTGTTCTAGGATATATCTATTAATGTAGTGTTCTAGGATATATCTATTAATATACAATATTTATGTTGTTCACAAGTATTGAATATTCCTTGTTTGATATTATTAATTTTAAATCGAAGAAAGGAAAATAATTGCTGCTTTAATAGTACACAAAATCTGTCTATCATAACTATTATAAAGTATGTTTCTTATTTTAAAAGCAGCTATTTAATGAAATAGTAGAAATTATCATATTAATAGGATAATGCTTATAACCTGGCAAACTATCTATAAATTGTCTCATTGGTAACACAAAAGTCATTAAAAGTCTCTATTAGGATAGATCGTTTCTCCTATAGTTTCCATATTTTGAAACTAGTAGGCACTTACTAAGAAAAGTTTTTTAAAATTTTAATTAGGTTCTTTTTTTATTAAAATTTTATTACAACATTAACGATTTTCTCAATAATTTTACTTTTTTAAAATAAAACAAAATTTAGCATTACTATTTCATTTTCATATAATTTTTTTTAGGAATTTCAATTTTTCTAGATACATTTATATCGGATTCCTTCATTTTCATTCAATTTAAATTCGAATTTGTGAATAAATTTTGATTTCTAAAGACAATAAATATTTAAATTACATGTACAAAAAACTTTACCAAGTTTTTTAGTTAGCTTATCAATTGTAAACATTCATAACACAGACATGAGACCAATAGAAGATAAATGGAAATATACGTAAAATTTTAGAGGACTTATCAAAACAGTCACTGGAACGAAACGAAAATAGTTCATAGAAAGTTGTTGGTGTGGTTTAATGAAATATTTTGATAGTAAAACAAGAGTTGTGAATTCGGATCCTCATGTCCCTCCTCCAAGTGCGTTTATCAGATAAAAAAAATATCTTCACTTATTTTCTTTGTTGCATTAATTTCACTTCGCAGTTGCTTAAAATCATGAAAACTGTATGATAATTCGGATAATGCCTTTTTCAATTTTAGGGAGAAACCTTTTTTCAAATTACTCAAAGTTCATAATTTTAAACGCAAATGTCTCTGCTTATTTTATAGAGAACTTCATGAAATATTTTTATCTTCTTGAATTCATAACTCCCTTATTCCTCCCCACCCCAGGGACGCTGTAATCTCTCGGAATAAATTAAACACAGCGTGTTTCACGCGCGCACACACGAGCACACCTGCACACACATACGATTTTATCACGTTTCCTTTCTTTTTTTTTGATTTTTACATGTAATAATATTTTTGACATTAAAACTTTTTTTCGCTTTTATATAAGGTCATTCTGATGAACTTTTGAATAAATAAGTTATTTATGAAAATATTGGATGGAAAACTCTATGCGCTGTTAATGTAAATGTTTAAAGACATTCAAAGTTGCAAAATTGGGAATTCATTTCATCTAGTTGAATGAATGAATACCCTGTATTT
>JAPMOR010003766.1:70871-83234 GCA_026543865.1 Argiope aurantia | reverse complement strand
ATATAACAAAATTCAATACTATGACATTATTTATTTATTTAATAACGATCTAATATTTACGAAAACATGATTAATATATAAAAAACATCCACTCTAATAGTGGCCTAAGTGATAATTTCTAAATGATAAAGGCATATTCATCTAATAGAAAATCTGAATGAATTAAGAAGTTATATATATATATATATATATATATATATATATATATATATATTTGTAGATTAAGTCAATAAGTGTTCTGATGAATTACGAGTTTTAATTTTTTGTTCAGAAATCCTCGATTCTATAAGTCATATTTGATAATTTTTTTCAAAAAATAATATTTTAAATGAAAAAAAAACCTTTTATTTTGTGCCTAATACCAACCGGAGCAACTATTTTCATGTTTGTTAGATAATTCATCTATATTTTTTTTTATCTACAAAGTTTGCGTTTGTTCCATGAATCAAATCATATATTTTAGCCAGTATGTTTAGTATTGGCATAAATGATTTGGCATTTATTTAGCAACACAAAGAAATGTACATCCTATGAGAATTTCAATCAAATATAATTTTCATATGCTATATTTTGAGCATATGAATTATTAATATTATGAGCAATTCCTCAAAGGAAATAATTGATAAACGTTTTGCGTTCATGGGAAAGAAAAAACACTTCAAAGCAAACAATATATCATTTATTTCAGTTTCATAATAATACTTTTAATCATGACAATTAATCAGCTTTCTGTATCTTAGTATAATGGTTACAAAAGGAGAAAAAAAATTATAAATTACGATTGAATCTTTCAGAAATATTTCTCTATAAATATATTGATAATTAAACAAGTTTTGTGAGTTCTAATCTACTCTCAAGGAATTTCTTTAGTTTGCATAAAAGTTGAAAGACATATAAGAAAATATTTGTCGCATTGTTCTGGGTTAATTCTTGCATAAAATAAATTTTTAATGAGATTCTTGCTTTAATTTGCATTCATCTGCATTACATAAAGGGAATTTCCATCATACCAAGGACTTGAATAAAATCATTGTGCATTAATGCAGAGAAAAAATACAAGCCACGATATTAATATATGATTTCTAATATTTCACAATAACTCAATTAAATACTTAAATAGTGTTGGAAACATATTTCTAAATTCAAAGAGGTATTCACAAAGTAATTTATCAGTTATTCTAATGTTAAAAAAAAAGAAATCAGCATATTACCTACAAAAGCAAATTTCCATCATAACAAGCTTTAAAAAAAATTTGTACATTAATACAGTTAGAAAAAATGAAAGCCAAAATATCAATATTTGATATATAATATTGCAAAATAATTCAATTAAATATTTAAACAGTATTAGAGACAATAGTTTAAGAGTTTGCTACAAAAAGGAGGTAGCTCCAATTACTCAAATTTGCAGAAAACCGGCGGTAGCACCAGGAGCCACTTCTATATTGCAACAAATTAATGAGAAAAACAGCTCCATCACTTGAGTTAAAGCGAGGGCTAACGCTTGGAGCTATATCTTTCTGGCACCAAACGAACATATTTATTTTACAATATAATAGTACGTGTAACTCCACATTCCTCTAATTGGAGCTAAATCCTTTTTGCCCATTCCCATTGTGAGAAGGAATTTAAAAACCCTTTTGTATAATTGCAGAAAAAATGAAAGTCAAAAAATCGATATCAAATTTTTAATACTTCAAAATAATTCAATTAAATATTTAAACAGTATTAGAGACAGTATTTCTATACTAAAAGTTGATTCACAAAGTTGTTTAACAATTATTTCAATGGTAAAATTTGAAATCCTTATATTAACTACATAAGCACATTAGTATTATAAAGGTATTTGAAAAAACATTTGTGCATTATTGCAGGAAAAAAATGAAAGCCAAAATATTGATATATGATTTCTAATATTGAAAAATAATTCTATTAAATATGTAAACAGTGTTCTAGACATTATTTCTATATTAAAAGTTAATTCGCAATATTTTTAATAATTATTTCAATGATAAAAATTGAAATCAGTTATAAACTACATAAGCACATTCCAATTATAAAACAATTTGAAAAATACGTTTTTGCATTAATGCAGGGGGAAAAATGAAAGCCAATTTATCGATATCCGATTTCTAATATTACAAAATAATTCAATTAAATTGTTAAATAGTGATGGATGCAATATTTCTTTACAAAAAGTATTATCCACAAAGATATTGATCAATCATTTCGATTGTAAAAAAGGAAATCAATATATTAACTGGCAAAAAAATTTCACTCTTTGTTGTCATTTTTCTATATAATCTGATACTCAACCTAACAATTTTATTTTCCACATACTTTAAAATAAATGTTGTTTTGAAGGCTGATATAACATCCAAACAATTTGTATAAAAACTTGACCTGAACTGCCTTGGGATCACCAAAAAAATAAAAAAAAATGAAAATAATATGAAATTATAAAAATGTGAGAAAAAGAAGAGGAATGTTTAATCAACTCGAATAAAATTCCATGTTCCATTCAAATTTCAGATACACGATTCTCTTGGCCATTTTCATTTGAAATTTCGTTTGGTATGTTTCACGTATCTTACTAAATGGAAGAACAATGAAATCTATTGAATTCTCCAGTTGCCATAGCAATGGAAAGAATGGCCATTCTTTTCTGTCAGATAAAGTAATCGCCTGTCTTTTCTATTGACGAAAGCAGGAAAATCGTATGAAATATTATTTCTTAAAGGTGAGATCTTCTGTGGAATGCCAATGTGTCGAGGTGCTATTTTTGTGCTTCTACAAAGTCCTCGCTATGTTATTGTTCTTCTTTTGGAACAGAAATATTTGCTGTCAGAGATATGTAGTTACTAGAAACTATTTCTACAAATGTGGGAAGGTCATCACTATTTTTTATTTCATTTTCTTTAGGGATTATCAACTTGTAAAATAAGGTTTAATTAAAACAAAATATTTGTATTAAATTCCATAAAATATATTCCAAATTCGGATTTGTCTTGGTTTTTGGCGGCTAAATCATCATTTCGAAATCTTTCTCTGATGCTTTACTGAGTTCAATTTCAAGAATGAATCATTTTTCTTTAGCTTTATTCAATTCATTATTTATTTATTATTCCTTCATTTTTAATTTCAGTTTTGTGATATAAAATATTCCGATATAAAAAAAATTCTGTTGGTTCAATTAATTTTATATATATACTAGCCGCCTTTGGCGACCAGCCGGTTGGCCAGTATTACCGCTCGCTACAATTTTCAATTAAATATTTTAAGTAACTGGTCTCTTAATAGATACTCGAACAAAATATTTTTAATCTACAAACTTTGATAGTCATACCAAACTTATACTGTTGCTTAGATCGTTTCGTTCAATTTACTATATATATTTTGCTAATTTGTTGTCATTTCCGGTAAAACTTCAACTTTAATTTAAAGTGGAAATGATGAAATTGCAATTAATATAAAGATATTTTTTAATAAAACCAAGCGTTTTATTTTATTTATCATCTTTATTGTTATTTATTTATTATTATTATTATTGAATATGAATATTGCAAACAGAATCGCTTGGTATATAAGTCTTATGTGAACTACAAAATATTTTTCATAATTTATGTAATATCTCAAATAATAATTCAACAAAAGTTTCTCAGATTCAGCATAAAATTCAGTTTTTAGTTTTGCTTTCAAAAGGGTTGAAATGAAATCAATAATAATATTTTGTTCCGGCCTATAAATATATTTAAAAAGTTATGAAGTCTAAATTTAATGCAGTAAGAAAATATTCTGGACACACCAAATTTTAAATAAAAAAAAGAATGTTTCTGTTTTCCACAATCAACTAAGACTTATTTATGAAGTTTTGAATGTTAAAAATTTAGAAAAACTCAACATTTTCATAATCTTAGGCCAATTAATCTTGAGACACCTGTGCGCTGATTGGCGTATTTTCTTTGAAACGATCGATGGAAAATCTAAAATTATCCTCTCTCTATTGAATATTGATATTCAAATTTTCATAAATCAGTCAGTTTAAGTGATTGATTTAGTTGATTGGAAATTAACTCTTTTTATTTAAAATATTAGAGTTTCCAGAACATTTTGTTAATCATGATTTCCACAGCAGAAACTTTTTGTAAAATCAAAGATTCGTTATTTATTAGAGCATTTATTGAATCAAGTTACATAAAATATAAACATTTTCCATTTAGATAATTTTAACAGAGCTGTATCTTACTAAAGGTTTACAAATTAGCTGTGTGGCCCTGATTTGAATGACTATCCTGTTCATATTAAGCAAAACTTGCCTTAAAAAAAACTGATTTATTGGATTAATAATTTAGAGAGTGTAAAAGATCATAAAATAATTTTTCTTGAATTTATTTTTTAGAAAAATTAATATTTCATATTTGTTTCATTTTCTACAGACACGTGCCGAAAATTATATTTTTGCAGATTTCATTTCCTAAAATATTTAATTCATTTTTAATTGGAGATTTAATCAATGTGATGGCAACACTTTGAAAAAAGCTAATTTTTTCCCATGAATGCGAAACGTGCTCGTGCAGCTTAAATTTTATTTTCATTTTGTACGAAAAAAATTGTTGAAAAATATAGTTAAAATATTTATTTAAAAATTCATTTAAAATAGAAATTTAATTTAAGTCTAAAACATTGGTATCATTTAAAAGATAAATTTTTGATCTTTAACTTCATGCAAAAATCTTTTTTGTGTGGTAATATTTTCGTAAGTTATAGCAGAAACAGTCCAAAATTTCGCTTAATTTTTAAATAAATAGAATTCTAATTAAAAATTCGAAAAAATAACCCTCCAGGTGCACATTCCCGGCCTCCAAGGTATACACATGCCAAATTTGGTAGCTGTAGGTCGAATGGTCTGGCCTGTAGAGCGCCAACACTCACACATTGAGCTTTATTATAAGTATATATATACATATATATATATCCTGCAGTTATCAAATGATTTTTATTCATTATTTCGGCAGAATAGAAAATTGGATGCAAAGCAAAAATTATTCTAGCAACATTCATTAAAATTTAAGAAAAAAATATCAAACGATATTTGAAATTTGCTTTGAGATGAGAAAATCGGTAATCGATATTAATTTCCTATCTTTATTTTTTATATGTTATAATAAAGATAAAAATTTAAAAAAAACACTTAATACTTAGACAGTGAATAACTATGTATCAGAAAATTTCCTAATATGATTCAGAAATGTTCTTTAATTATACCTATTATTCAATTTTTCCCATTTTTTACATTTGCCATTTGATCTGAATTTTCTTTAAGACAGCCTAGAATTCAAAATAACTATTTGTACAAGGTGTGTGCAAATGAAAACGTACAAAACGACACTGTGTATATAAATGAAAACTTTATTCAAAATATACATCATAGGCCTGAGCACAACGATCCTTTTGATTAACGAGTCGAAGGATTCCTGTGACCGTGACGAGACCCAGTCCTTCACAGCGTCCTTGAGTTCGCCTTCCGAGTTGAAGCGATTCCCTTTCAGATGTTTTTCAGGGGACAAAAAAAACATGAAAATCGTAGGGCGACATGTCCGGACTGTAAGGTGGATGGTCGAACTGCTTCCACTTCACCAGTTCCTTGTGTGTGATACTGGAGTCGTGAGGACGCGCATTATCATGGCGCAAAACCACACCCTCCGTGAGGAGCCGTGGTCTTTTTTTCTTGATGGACTTGTTTATCTTCGGAGTGTTTCATAGTACACATTGGAGTTAATGGTTCTTCTGTGTTCCAGGAATTCAATAAGTAGCGGCCTATTGGTTGGGTTGACGTGGCGCCTTGCTCCGGAAGGGGATTATTCCCGGTAACTGCAATTTACAGAGAAACTGACGGTCAATATATTGCCGTGGTCTTCTTCGACGAGTGCTGAAACTGAGTGCTCTTCATGATAGCAAAAGCGTGAATGAAGCCGAACTGGTGAAATTATGAGACCGGAGGTGTAGGTGAGGCGGTTGATAAAGTGGTATGTCGTCAGGGGTGGGGGTGGTACGAAACTTTTGCTCAAAAAGTAGCGGACCTTGGGCGCCGCTCATTATGAGAGCTTCTGCTCTCTCCTGTGCATGCTCCTATCTACGCCGGAGACTCCAATCGCATCCCTAGATGTCTCGCTACGTTTTCCCATAGTGGCATAGGCAAATATGTTAACGGTTACGTTATTACGACGTTTCGTACCTTTTTATTTGATATGAATTCCCTTGTGTAATAGCCAACGAAAGAAAACTTACTCGAGAATTATAAAATAATATTTCAATTAAATCCTGAGTAGGAAATAATTGGAGTCTTTTACATCTTCAGCTCAAATAATTATATATCAGCAACTTTCAGAAAATGATCTCCAGTGTTAAAGATCCTGAAATTCAGTCTGTAATTTAACCCTTTCAAGGGCCATGGGAAGTATGCTTCTCAGCAAATTTATCAATTTTCGAATGAAGTTATATAGATTGAGATAAATTCTGACGCGTTTTTCAATAAGACAGAAATTTAGATGCTTCAGTTCCTTATCTCGGACATAATGCCGAATTTTTATTTGCTGCTTAATTATTAATTAACCAAATTAATTAATCAATCAAATTAAATTTATCTAATAAGTTAAATGAATCACTTTTCTTAAGCCAATCTGAGACTCAAAAACATTTTAATATACCATGAACAGGAAAAATGGCCCCTTAAAGGGTTAACACACATCGACATGTTATTTTGTCACGTAATACCATTTTCCACACTTTTTATTCCCTGAAAATTGACTATAAAACAAAATATTGGTAGAACTAAGTGTAATGTCATTTTCTTCTTATATTTTTTGTTTGATTATTTTTGTCCTTACATTTTAAATTACCGTCAATAAGTAATTTCTAAGTAATTGTAACCCAAAAAATTAATTTCAATTTAAAAATTCAATGTAAAAAAACAACTTAATTGTGTCTGAGCAAAAGTTCATCAAAATTCTATTTTCACGATCCGTGCTTAAAACATATATCATATGTTCTATTTTAAAGACTACAGTATAATTATCATTTACTACAATTAAATAATCAATCAAATTTCGAAATTCTTATAACATGTAATCTCGATAACTGTTTAATAAGCCATATTTGATTCTTAAAAAATAATTTGAAATTTTTTTGTAAAAGGCTTTTATAAAATATGCATACGAAAGGCTTTTATAAAAAAGAAATTAATTACTTTAGAAAATATTGCATAATTCATTTGAGATCAATAATTAATTCTATGCATTTTTTTATTTATTAGTTAAAAATTTTTAAAAACCTTTATTGCTTTGTATTATTGTAGTAAAAACGTGACAAAAGTACTTATTTTTTAACAGAAAAAAATTTGCTATTCTAAAGTATGTAAAAAAATTGTATTCTAAATTATTCATTTTTACGATTAACAAGCAAATAATAATGTTAAATCAGCAATAAAATTATTTAGTTGTATTCAAGTTACATCTAAAACATATTCTTCAAGTGATATTTCAAGAAAAAATGTGGGCGAGTAGAAAATATATATATATACTTAGGGACATTTTAATTGCTTTTTAATCATATTAACTTTAAAAAAAAGGTTTAGAGTGAAAAAAAATCTTTATTAGAGAGTTAATGGCTCTTTTCTTAATATTTTTTCTGTACTTTTTCTAAAAAGAAATCACATTTAGTGATGAAAATGATTTCATGCATATATACGACGAGAGTGCCAAAATGATTTACTTTCTTTATTTTAATTTTTACTACAATTAATGGAAAACTAAGAGATTACTGCGCAAAAATGCAGATTTTATTAAAGAAATAAATACTTAAGCTGAAAAGTCTACGTTAAAAATAAATTAACTATTAAAAATAATTTTAAGTTAAAGTTATCGTAAATAATTGTATATGATTTTGAAAAAAGCTATCAAAATTTACAGATTAGAAATTTTGTGATTTTATTAAGGTTTAATTAAAGATTAATTAATAGAATAATTATATTAATAGTAATTTAGGATGTATCAATAAATATTTTTACATAATTATATAATAAATCCTACGGAGCTCTTTATTAAAAAACTATTGTTTTTTTTTCGTTTAATGTCAATTTTTCTCATGAGATAATATGCAATATTTCTTTTGAGATTTTCTAATATTCTTGTGTAGTTACCGTTTCATTATTATGAATTAAAAATACATAGTACGAATGGGTAAAATTTTACTAGCATTAATTTTTTATACATGTCCTGTAAATTGTAATTTGACAACAAATCAGTTCAAAAGGAAGTAATTTTTATCAATTTGTATAATGAACAAATAATTGAATCATAAGTTTTGACTATGACTTTGTACTTGAAGAGATTGCCTTTGCCTTGTGAAGAAAATACGACAGAATTTGAGGAAATGATGAAATTTTATCTGTAGCTACTGTTTAAAGAGATGGGCTTTTTTTAATTACGAACCTTATATTTTGAATACACTCTTGATATTAGACGATAGCGTGTATTAAAATTACAGCATTTCCCTTAATAATAACTAAAATAATTTAATCTTGCGACACCAAATAGGTTTATATATATTTCTAAACGAATTTGATTGTATAGTTTATTCCTTATAATCCCAGAAAATCTTGCTTATTAGCTGAATAAAAAATTAAAACATTTATTTTTACTAAAATTGTATTAATTTTCATAATGTACAAAAAATATCTTTTATTTTTAAGTATGCGTTGGGCAAATCTAAAATATAACCTTATATGCTTGTATTTATTGCCTATTTCTCATAGTTTGCTTAACTATATAGTAATGTGTGTCCTTATACAGAGTGTTTCAAAACTCATAGGCAAAAATTTAAGGGGTGATAGAAAACATCTAAACAAGCGTTTTTCAATATACGATGCATGAGCGGAGATCAAGCGGTGAACCGCTAGGTAGCGCTGTAATGGAAAGCATAAAGAGCGAGTTTTCTTTCACATTGTCATTTCTACAGTGGATTTCAAAAGGTTTGGCCACGTACAGTAATCAGGAAAATGCGGACATGCATTTTATTTAGGGTTTGGGGAGTGGGAATGCTTTTGAAGCCACAAAACTGTACATGTAGCGTTTCCCAAGAAGGCACGTTGGAATGATTGGTCTGATGGGCCAACATCTTGGCCGGCTCGCTCACCCGATTTATCCTTTCTTTTTCCTGTGGGGCCATTTGAAAAGTCTCGTCTAGAAAGCCCTGTCATCTCCGACGAGGTTCTAGTTGCCACGATTTCTGTTGCTGCAGGCGCCGTCCTAAAAATTCTGGATGTGTTTGAAAAACTGTGCCCCTCACTATGTTGCAGGTCTAACGCCTGCATTAAAGCAGCCGGTTTCTGTAATTTTGCCATACAAGTTGTCAATAAAATTATTCAGTACCTCCTTTATCCCTTTTGGTATTTCTTTTTTTTTTTTTTTTTTTTTTTTGTGACAGTAACGGATACCTCCTAGCGGTTCACTGCTTGCTCTCCACCCATACATTGTATGGTGAAATTTGCTTGTTTAGTTGTTTCCTATCACGCCTCAAATTTTTGCATATGAGTTTTGAAACACCCTGTATGTACATATAGGATTGCTGCTTTGATATACATGAAAATATAAATTAAAAACTCATATACTTATAGTAATTCAAAGCAGTATAGATACAAAGGCCTATTTCAAGAAACATATATTCCTTTCTATTTAAACCGAATTTTTTTTAATTAGTATGCTTATTTTACAAAACAAAAATGCCTTTTTTAATTCACTACAACAATAGGGAACATCTATATAACCAATATTTGCATGTATCTAACTTTCATTTGTAGTTTCATACGTTGACCATCTATAGAATCAATATTTGAATGTATCTACTTTTTATTTGTAGTTTAATACGATGGCCATCTATACAACCAATAGATAATCATGTATCTAGAATTTGCATGTATCTAGTTTTCATTTGTAGTTTCATACGACGACTATCTATAAAATCAATATTTTAATGTATCTTTCTTTCATTTGTAGTTTCATAGAATGATTATCTATACAACCAATATTTGCATGTATCATGTTTTTATTCATAGTTTCATACGATGGTCTTCTATATAATCAATATTTGCATGCGTCTACCTTCTTTTTGTAGTATCATTCGATGACCATCAATATATGTCGGTATTTAGTTTTTATTTGTAGTTTTATAAAAGGACCATCAATATTTGTATGTATCTAGTTTTTATTTGTAATTTCATTTTTAACTCTTCCTTTTATTTTCTAGGTGAAATTTCGTATTTCTTTAAAATTAAATTACGCTTCTTTAATTAATTATTAATATATTATTTTACTTTTAAAGATTTTTTTTTTCCTGAAGGGCCTAAAAAGTTAAATTTTACATCTGGAAAGCTTTACAAGAGACACTAATGATGATAAATGCACTGTCTTGCTAGAACAAAATTACTAAAAACCTATTATTTTAAAAAGTAGAGCTAAGCTTAAAACTGGGTGATACAGCTCAGTAAATTAAGGTTTTCGAACAATACAAATTTTTTCTTGGAAATTTGCGTCCTCTTCTAACCTTTTCGGTCAGTTTAACTAAAACAGTCGCAGTCACTTTTGCCCTTTTTCATCATTTATTCCTTTTATATTTTGTATTTTCTGGAAAAAAAGGAAGAGGTAATATTGAATTATTGACGTAACATGAAGAAAGGAAGGTAATTTATTTGATTTATTAAGTTCCTGGCTTACTTACTTCAACCAAATTTAGGCGGACGAGTCTGGAATATCTAATAAGGGTTTACAAAGAAGTTGAAAAAAATACTAATAATTCAATCTTTGTTGAAGAGGAAACTTTAGGAAGTTCGATGTTATCGGTACTTCCATGAATGCTAATTTATTGACAAAAATCTGTGGGTTGAATAGGTAGATTGATTTATTCTTTTTCTTCCTTGGAGATTGTACATTCGACATCGGATAAACTTAGGTAATTTTTAAAAAAATGGACCTCGTGATTTTCTGTTGAAAATATTGGAGTAACTAAACTATTTCACTGAACGAATTTGCTTCTTTTAATGAAATTGAAAGAAGACAGACTCAAAAATAAATTTAATATAAATAGCAATTAATGTAAAGCTTTACTTTGTATTTTTATATAGTTTAAAATTATCTGTACTTGTAGTGTTTAAACTTAGTTTCGTAATGCAAATTAAGTTTTAACATTTGCATATACTTACAATACTCAATGTGTGTACATACTTTTATACTAGCATCCCTTCAGAAAGACTGGATTGCATTTTGATGAATTTGGTAAACAGGCAGCTGGCAGATAAAAAAGTATGTTTGAGGTATATGTGTGTGCGTGGGTGCGTGCGTGCGTGCGTGTGCGTGTGTATACACAAGTATATGTATGAATATATGTGTATGTGTGTGATTAAATATCCGATTCACGTAAAAATGAAAACTACTATTTAATCCCGTTACACTAAAAATATACTGTAGATATTTCTAGAAAATATTTTCAAAATTTTAGCACGATTTCAAAATGTTTCGGAATGACTGCAAGAATGGTGGATAAGTTTTGAAGGAATATGAGGCTTACATTTCTCCTTATCAATTAAAATTATTATAGGTAATTTAGCATAAACCCTAGATTGCCTTCAAGGACGAAAAAAATTGTTGAAAAAATTCAGATTAATCAAGTACTGATGAGCCCGAACAGTTTGTTTTCTTCATTTGAACAACCTTCGTAAAATGCATTCATCTTCAATACGATAATCTTCTTAAATTCATTCTTATTTATAATGGCTCCTAAGGAGATACAGAAATGTAAAAAAAAATGATAGGTTTTATGAAACTTTGAAAATATATTTTTCATTTCTCAAATAAAAAATGATTGGTAACTGAATGCTTATTTCGATCTCTCTGGATTTGGTTACATATAAAGTTTCAAACTGCAATTAATGGACATAAAAATCATCCTTGAACTGCCTACACATTTCACCCTGGAATGTCTGAAATGCAATTTCCTACATATACACTAAGTGATCAATCTATCCATTATTTTAATTTTTTTCAGAAAGGCAAGACTATCTATTTTTGAACTTCAGATAAGATAATTGAACTTTCTAAAGATCATTGAACTAAATAAGATAATTGAACTTTTTAATGATCATTGAACTAAATAAGATAATTGAACTTTCTAATGATAATTGAACTAAATAAGATAATTGAACTTTCTAATGATAATTGAACTTTCTAGTGATAATTGAACTATCAAATGATAATTTAACTTTCTGATGATAATTGAACTAAATAAGATAATTGTACTTTCTAATGATAATTG
>JAPMOR010003766.1:59361-70861 GCA_026543865.1 Argiope aurantia | reverse complement strand
CTGAAGTCTTATAAAGCTTTGAGCGTCAAATCAATGCATTTAAGCAACAATTCTTAATGATAAAAATTATTATCAGTGGCACAAAGGCACAGTGCCAAAAGATAGCTTATATTAAAACAGACGCATTAACGGAAAATTGTTCACACTTATGCTATCAAGATTTGTAGGCATCTTTCCACGATACTTACTGCCTTGAAGCTCAACAACATGTCTGCTCAAAGAATAAGAACATATTATTTGAGACTATATACAAAACTAAATTTAAAAATGCATTCAAATTAGGGAAAAATATATTCAAAAATAAAATTGCTATCAACTGAAGGATTAATTATTTTAAACTCAAATTAGTGCAAAAATAAATCTTACTAAATAATATTTTTAGAAATAAATTTTTAAAAAATCAAAATACTTATATAATTTTTGAGGAAAATTTTTTCCAATAACCTTTGAATTTTAAAAAATTAACATTGACCTTTCTCGTATCTTGAAGAGAGTGTATATCAACTTTTTTTTTCAAAATGGTGGAAAAACATCAGATGTTTACAAAAAGATTTTTAAAAAAATTATCTTTTTTTTTATCTGTAGATAGATAGAAATGGATTGATTATAATATTTAAAATAATTTATGTTAGGATATTAAAGATTTTAAAGAAATTATTAGAGATTTCATTAAAGAAACTAAATTTGAAAAAAATATCTAAATGGAATTAAAATTTTAAACTAAAATCTTCATGATGAATAAGAATTATCTGCTCATTTTTGAATCTGATAATTAAAATATTTAATTGTTTTTAACATTTTAAAATGCACGATCTTTCAAACAGCCCCTTTCCCATTGTTCTTTGCTACAAAATTTGATAGTTCAAGATAAGACCTTCCCTGCGTTTTTCTAAATTTTTAATGAAGACATACACACTGATGAATAAAATTTTTCCCATAAAATTTTCAGTACAGGCAAAAACACTTCATTTCTTTCTCTTTTTTTATAAAGACAAAGCGCATTGTTTTATGTTTTAAATGTCTATTTTCCAAAGAAAGAAGAATAAAATAAACTATTTAGATTTCTGTTATAATTTCTACTTTACTACTAAGTTTCTTTGTAGCAACAGAAAAAAAAACTATTTCGAGAGAGGTTCCGCGTTCGGTACTTCTGTACACTTAATAATTCTTTTTCGTCTCTGCCTTTAGTGTAAAATAAAATTTTCTTTTGATATTATGTATTTTTTTGTGTTCATTTTTATTTAAGTTATTTTTCTGAAAATGTAGTGTCATATTCTCCAATAAAATCCGGTCTTCTGCCTTGTGGATGTCATCGTTTTATTATGGGTGAAAACGTTTTGTTTGATACGTAGAGATTTGCATTGAAACTCTTTTAACCTGGAAGACTTAATGGTTTATTTTTGAATAATCATTCGATCTCTATGAATTCCTAGACATGTTTAAAAAACATAAGTTGTTTTTAGTGTCGAAAAACAAATACACATTTCTCAAATAATTATTTATTTTTGCATGAATATATGTATAAGAAAATAAATTTGACAAATTTTAAAACTGCAGTGTTACAGGATTATTCTTTATAAAATCCTATGAAAAAATGAAATGTGATGATAATTCTTGCAATTAAATTAGTAAATATCAAATTTAAATCTTTAGTTTTTATTTTTTTACTTATTTTGCTTTTTTAATAAAATGGAAATAAACAAGTATATTTTTAAAAAAACTAAATTTTTCCGCTACTGATGTCTAAGTTGTTGTGTCTTAATATCCATTTTCCCAGAGTTCTATATTACAACTTCAGCAAACATAAATATAAGCTATGAATTTTGATCGTCTACATGAATTTTTGTGTGTTCACATTACTAAGAAAATATTTTTAAGGATCTGTAATGCCATTTACCTGCCCGTAAGTCACACTGCTGGGGAAAGAGATTTACAAAGATCTTTAATGAATGTATAATGGTTACAAAGTCAATAACCTCCTACTTTGGCGATCATTTGGAGACTTAGCATTAACTTTGGCGATAAAAAATGAAAGAAAAGCAAGAAATATATATATATTTCTCAATTAGTAACCGAGATAGGTAGATAATTTGGAGAATTCCATGGAATATAAGGTTCTTTCAGAAACTTATATAAAACCGAAGTGAAATAAAACTGAAGTAATATTGTTGAAGATAAATAATTCTCTATTTGAAATATTGATCACAGGATAAATGATCTCGTTGATTAAAGTGAGAGTCATCTTTATTTTTTTATATTTGTTGTTAATTGTTCTACTAATGCTGTTATTTGCATAAATCTTGGATGAGTATTTTTTTAATTGCGCTTCATGTTTCTTGTAATATTCGCATTGTTTTTTTGTTATCCAAAATTCATGCATCGTACATCCACAGGATGATTGTATGTACAATATAACATAAAACAATATGTATCTTTTTTGAAAATGAGAATTTGTACAATCAACAAACGATAAACTAACTATTACTTTGGTATTAAAAATTTTCAACTCGTACAGTAAAAAAAATCTACAAATCGTTTTCATAATCATCTAAAATATCTTGGACATGTATAAATCGAACTGAAATTACATTTAAGCAATGCTTTTGAAAGCTGCCAATATTTAGATTCATAGTTTTCTAAAGTAAATATTTTTTTAAAAATTAATTTCCACCTTTTGATTTTGAAATATTTTTTTCTAATAATTTCATAAAGTGCTTCCAACGATACGAATTTAAAATCTATTTAAATTAATGTTTATCTAATTAAAAGTTTGAAATTATATTAATTTTAAAAATATGATACACCCAGAAAAAATGTTTATTAAAATTCCATTTTAATAAACAAGTGTGAAGTTAAATAGAACGGTTTAAAAATAGCACATAAATTTATAAGACGCAATATCAAATAATTGATTTACTTGAAATGAAATTAATTAAATGGAAGAGTAGCAATAATTAAATCAAGGATCAGCTTCCTATCCATTTCTAACAGGATTCCGCATTGCAATTTAAGAAGAAAATTTACCTTCGGTATTTGCAACTTTGTTCCAATCAACAATTAAACATATTAATTTTGTCACACGCATTCTTTCATTTTAACGGCACTTACGAATGGCGTTTCATTTCATAAAGTACTCTAATTTCGATAAAAGTATTAAAAGAAAAATAATGATTTATTCTAATTTGCGTGATACGAATTTAATTAAAGCAAACTCAATAATTTCGATAGAAGCGCAGAATCAATAAATAAATTAGCATCGACTAGTGTTATGACTAATTAATTATTCATCAAATATTTCATTCTGATTAATTAAGTTACTAAATTTCGTTTAAAATAACTGGGGAGGTAGTAAATATTTTAAACGAAAGAAAAAATCTGATGTATTTTATTATTTAGTCAAACGCTTTCATTGACGTAATAACACAAGTATAATAAAAAACGTCTGTTTCATTCTGATTACAAAAAAGAAAACTTTTATGCTACTTCTCTCATATCTTTAAAGAATTGAGTTTTGATAATATGATATAACTCTTCCAACTTTAACCCATCTGAAATAATTAATATTTTTAATTGTATTCTATCTTGTGTTTACGGTAATCTTAGAAATATAAATCATTTCAAATAATAATATATATTGAAATGTAAATGTTATATGTTCATGTAAATGTTATAAAACAGAATTAATTACAAATTATCTCAAGAACACTCATATGTCAACTTTCGAATTTTAATTAGGCTTATAACAGAAAACAACCTCCTGATAACTTTGTGAAAAAGACATTTTTCACTGATTTTTGATAATAATTTTTCATAAATATAGCTTCTCATACATCTTATGGCAAACTGTGTTAAATTTATAGCATAGTAAAAAAATTCGCATGAGTATTTGAAAATTCAGTTACATTTTGTTCCTAATTTATAAGATTGAAACAAAGTAGAATACAAATATGATAATTTTCATGTTATAAAAAACAAGTTACTCTTAAAAGATCAGGAAGACTTTCTATTATTCGAATCTAACATAAATCAAATTTTGATTTGCAATTTTTGATCTAATAGGAACATAACAAATTAAATGATTTTTCTGACTAGAGGCAATCTAAAATAATGAAATTCCACAAAGCCTTGTTCTCAAATTTTTCAATGGCAACAGCTCTTTTTCTTTATATTGCTGCGAGTCTACAATGTTGCTTTCCTGTGCAGTGAGGTACTCGGTTAAGAAGACAGTCTTATAGATATAGTAGTCGAAGATGCTGAATGGGCAGCAAGCTTGATAATTAACTTGGCGACCATTTGGTAAAGAATTTGGCGATAAAAATAGAGGACTCAGAACATTACGCAGTAATAGATAAATCTTTAATAGGAATTGTATTTCGGTATTTGTTCTAGAAGTTTCTTTGCTATGTCTCGGAAACTAAAATAGCTGAGTCACATAGCTGAAGGAGTTAGCCGAGTCGATAGAGTTACCATCACTATTAGATCTTTGAGAGATTTCCTTTTGATACGGTTTAGTACCAATTTCCTGCTTGTGAGCGTTTTTTCACAGCAACCGTCGTTCTTGTATACGCTATTGCTATTTTGCATTCTTGTTTATATGTAAAATAATGTGTCAATATCCAACATTTAAGTTGCTGGATTCTTGACTTTGCAATGTATAAATGGATTTCATTTTTTTTTTTTTTTGACGTTGTGTTGAGAAACCAGGTTTCACGTACTGCTGAGAAATTCAGTTAAATTCAAGAACTTATGAATCATATATTTATATATATGCTGATGTTTCTAGGCCTAATACGGTTTATTACACACTCAACAAAGAAACTCATCATTTTAATCAATTTTTGATAACATTTGCAACTACTGCATCGCTTTATAAATACGTCTAATTCTACTAAAATTAGAATTAAATATTTTGATGATCTATTCCAACAGCTGCGAGATATTTATAAAGAGTTTGATTAAAAACAAACTAATTTGAGTGCTAATTTAAATGCATTTTATTAAATAAAATAACTAAATCAGAGTTTCTGCTCTTAACATATTGTATGGAGAGAAATTGAACAAAATGTTTAAATTTATTTTAATTGGATAATTTATTTAGTGTCTTAACTAGCCATTGCTGTTTCAGTTCTTGAAAAATAAGTGAAATTTGCATAAGGAGTTTCGTAACTATTTCGTGTACAGCTCCTGTGTTACACAAAGTACAGTAATTATATTGAAATTTATAAAATAAAAATAAAGTACGCTCATTCTCTTGAAATTAAAACAATTAAAGTACGCTCATTCTTTTGAAATTAAAAAATAAAAGTACGCTATTTCACTTGAAATTTAAAAAAATGAATTATCTTGAAATAAAAAATAGATACACTAATTATTGCTCTTGAAATTAAAAAAAAATTAAAGTATATTAATTCTTTTGAAAGTAAAATACACTAATTCTCTTGAAATTAAAAATATGAAATAAACTAAGTGATTGAAATACACTTATGAAATATATAAAAAATTAAAGCACACTAATTCTCTTGAAATTAAAGTACATTAATTCTCAGGAAATTAAAATACACTAATTCTATTGAAATTTTTAAAAAATTTATGTATGCTAATTCTCTTGAAATTAAAAAAATTAAAGTACATTAATTCTCTTGAAATTAAAAAATTAAAGTACGCTAACTATTTGTCTTGAAATTAAAAAAAATAAAGTACACTAATTCTCTTGAAATTAAAAATTAAAGTGCATTAATTCCATCTCAAATTTTAAAAAAATTCATCGCGTACTAATGGTAATTAATATGAGATAATTAATTCAGATTTGAAAAATAGCATTAGTACTTGAGGAAAAAATGTTTCAATTAATAATATTCCAAAATGCTGATATCTGCCATTTTAAATGGAAATTCTTGAATAAATTTCGAAAGTATATTTAATTTTGTATAATTTGATTATTTTATTCCTCATGAAAATGTCCATTTTCGTTAAAAAGAAATACCAGTTAGTTTATTTTCAAGAGAAATCGTTGAGGTGAAAGGATTTATTCTAATAAATATTTTTATTCCCATTCTTCTTCTTTTCAGAATTTTCCAACCCATGTTGCTTCTTACAGTTCAATCCTTATTGTTTTATTGATCCTAGAAGTAAGTGAAAGATTCGATTTTCGTTTGTTATAAATAAGCGGCGAACTTTATTTCCCAGTGGAAGTTAAAAGTGTTCTCTATCGATTCGAAATACAGTGGCTCCCAAAAGTGTTCGTACACCAATATGAATCAATTAAAAACCTCATTATTTACCATTATATATTCTTATTTTTACATGAAAATTTTTTCATAGCATATTTTTACAGTTCTTAATAAAGCAGTGAAGAATAAAATTTAATCACGATGCAAATTATTTTTTTTTAAATGACAATAAATAAAATTGCACAAAAATAGGACACAAAAGTGATCATACACTTTAAAAAAACATCACTAAATATGAAATTTTCTAAATTTTTGTAAATGTTTTGTACTTAGTAGGATATCCTTTATTCTTTATAACAGCTTTTAAACGTTTGGGCATAGATTTAACTAAACTGTCGGTTACTTCTGCACCGATCTTGTTCCATTCTTTGATCATTACTGCTTTCAGTTGAATTTTCGATTTAATGTCATGACTTCTTATTCGCACCTCTAATTCTTTCCAAATATGTTCTATAGGGTTTAAATCAGGTGATTCAACTGGTGTTTTAATTGTTTGAGGGCAATGATAGAGGCAAAAAAGACGGACATTCATGGTCGTGCTCTTAGGGTCGTTGTCTTGGTAATACACAAAGTAGTTTAAAATGCCCAATTTTTGTGCTGACACTTTTAAATTATTATTGAGAATATTTATATAAATTCTATGATCTATTATGCTATCAATGAATACTAAATTGCCTACTCCAGCTGCTGACATACACCCCCAAACCATGACCCCTCCACCGCCATGTTTTACTGTTCCAACTAAATTCTTGGAATTAAGTTCTTCGTTTTTTTTTTCTCCATACGATGATTCTCCCATCCGACCTAAAGATGTTAAACTTACTTTCATCTGCAAATAAGACACGATTCCAATAGCTCTCCGGCTGGTTTATCATAGATTTGACAAATTTAAGCCTAGCAATTCTGTTATTCTGACTTACAAAGAATTTTCTTCGTGCAGAGCGGCCATGTATACCAGCATTCCGAAGAATTCTACGAATAGTTTCACAGGAAATAGAAGTTCCATTTGATTCATTATATTGTGAAGTAAACTTTATTGCACTCAGACGTGGATTTTTTAGAAATTTACTCACAATATTTCTTTGACTTCTAGGTGACAGAATTTGAGGGCGACCATTACGAGGCTTGTTTGCAATCCTTTTTCCCTCTCTGTAACGTTTTATTATGCTTTGCACCGTTGAGTGATGTAGATTAGTTTTAGTTGCAATGCCTCTAATTGATTTTCCAGCTTTAAAATGAAATATAATTAATTTTTTTACGTCTAAACTCGTTTCTTTACGAATGCGCGCCATATCTAAGAATAAAGTAAATAGAATAAATAATTGTGATATTAAATACTGAAATCAAACAATTTTAGTGTATTTTTCAATTAGAATAAAAATAAGCCGCAAAAGATATTTTTATGGCGAATTTAAATAAATAATGTTTGGATGTACGAAGACTTTTGTGTTCTAATTTTGTGACATTTTTTATTTATTTATTTTTTAGAACAATACTACTTGATTTTTTATAAAATATTTCTTTAGTTTTATTAAGAACTATTTAAAGATGCTAATTAAAAAAACCAACTAATAAAATGCTTTATTAAGAAGTATAGAACACAATTTCTGCAAATTTCTTTAGTGTACGAACACTTTTGGGAGCCACTGTATGTCTAGAGCAAACGATATTGTATTTTGATTTTTTCGGAATTTTTCGGATTATTTTGCCGTTTTCGGAATATTTTGCTGAAATAAAAGAAAATAATTTCAATGTACTACAAATGCGATTTTTAATAAATTTATGACCATATACGACATAAAATATAATTCATCATGAGCAACAGTAATGTTTGGTTTAAATTAATTCGAGATTTACTGTTTAAATATAATACATTTAAATATTAACATTGTAAATAATATTAAATTATCACTGTAAATAAAAAACAGTGACTAAGAGTTTAACTTGATATTTAGAAAAGTGAGTCATTAGAGCATTGCGTAATTTCATAATAGTTTGGTTGCTTTTACATGAGCGTTTCTTGTTTTCTTGTCTTGAATAATTAATATTCTTTATATATTGTTACGAAATTTCCTTTACCGGGGTTCGTTTGGATAGTGGGAGTGATATGGTGTGGAGAACGCTCAATAATCAGGCAGAAGTAGAATAAAAACAACGACGTTTATTTACACGAAGACACACGGGACAGCACAAAAGCATCAACTATATACAGCACAGAAGACGATTATCTTCACCCGAGACGTGTAGCATACAACAGGACACACAGCAGCATACAACCAGAATCTACTGCAGACAGTAGCGCACAGCTCAGTTCAGCACGAGCTTGACTCCGTCGCTGCTCACCGTAGTTTCCGCCTTCTCCGCTCCGTCTTCCGACTTCTCCGTCGTCCCGGCTACTGGCTTCGTCGTCTCTCAACTCAGACTTGACTCTCTGGCAGCCGCAGCCCCTTTTATAGGTCTCAGGAGGCGGGGCTAGAAGCCTCTCAACCAATCAGGAATGTTCGAGGCGTATCTCGGTTCCTACTTGACGGATCGGGAAAATTCGCGAAGTTTCGGGTATTATCTATTTTGGCGCCAAAGTCGCCAAATTTGTCGCCAAGTCGCCAAATGGTCGCCAAGCTCCGGGACCTTTGACGCGCCACCTGGACTCTGTCCCATTCAGATGACTGTAAAACTTTCTTTCTATTGATGGAATAAACTATGCCGGGAAGCCGAATTGCAGGTTTGTAACAATATATATATATATATATATATATATATATATATAGTGAGAGAGAGAGAGAGAGAAATTTTTCAAAGAGACAGAAATTTTTCCTTCATTGATTTACTATGAGATTTTGATAGAGATTTCTTTTACTCTTGTAGACTTAGGAAAGAGAATTTTAGGTACCTTTAAAAGAATGTAGTAAATATTAGGGAATTTTTTGTCTTCTTCTTGGAATGTTGAAAAAGCTCATTAGTTTCCTTAGAGCGCGTGTAGAATTAATTAAATAAAAACGTGGGTATTGAATCAAGTAATAAGATAATAGTTTAAAATAAAAGTAATGTGGACTAAATTAAGATAGAAAAATTATAATATCAATGAGATTTCAAATTGGATTAAGAAATGTCAATACAAGATGTTTATCACATTTATATATTATATTATATATATTATTTTCTTTGTATACATATATATATTTATAGAAAAACAGACAATCAACCTCTTGGGGGATTTCATAAAAAAGTGTTATTCTGATTTATGCTATTGATGTGAAAACTATCAATTTTATTCATCCAGTTGTAAAGTTTATAATTTATCCAGTTCATTTATACTTTGATAAAAGGTCGGCGAACTTCTTGTTCAAATTCCATTCTTGTCTTCGATTTCCCCCAAAATTTTATAAAAATTACAGTTATCTCAAAGACCCAGTCACGACATTTCATCCTTCTATCCTTTTCTTTTATTTTTGAGTTACGTTTTTATAAAGAGGTAAATAGATAGGGAAACAAACATACATAATTCCAAAAACGATGGTAAATTAAAGAATAAATTTTTAACAGTATAAATCCATTAAGATCTCAAAATCAAATTCTTTGATGACGGAATTGCCTTCTATTAGAGTATGTCTTATATGAGAATGTAAAAAGATCAAAGGGTATAATTAAAACATAATATAATGTTCTCTAAAGAAAAATATTTTCTTTCAAAAAAGTAAATCGCATTGAACAGAAAGTAGAAGTTTTAACAATTAATTAAAGCAACATAATGCTTATCACCCCTTTTTAACATTCATTAACGGTATCAAACAATTCTCTTGGAACTCCCAAATTTCTCAATAAAATGCTCAAATGCTGCTAAAAATGAAATTAATAAGGTTCGATGGGTATTCGTTTTAATTGCCGTCAGTTAATTAATACAAATTTAATTAAAAGGGAACTCTATTACTTGAAAGATAGAATTTTATTCAGTAAAATCGTTGATATGATTCCACGATGTACTTCATTATTTCTCATTGAATCTGAAGCACAATTCTTGCTTTGTTTAATTGCCGTGCACTTAAGCCTTTTTTAATTAATTGTATGTTGGGATATGTGCATTTTAAATTGTAGGAAATTCTGGGAAATAATATTAGCTAAAATTTCGTCTTCCTTTACTTATAAATTCTCTTTCCCTCAATAATTTCAAGTTATGTTTCGGGACATTGTGGGGATTTTTAATTAGTCTTCACGTTAACCAAACTGTAATGATCAGAATCTTTATATTTTAACTTTCATCAATCGAAAAACAACTCACAGTTAAAAACTGAATGAATTAAAAATCTTAAATTTTCAATTTCATCGGAAGAATTAAGTGTATTGTTCAGGATTATACAAAAAACATAATTTAAACAAAAATTATCAACATTTTAAAAAATTAAGACACCTAAATGGAGACTATTAAAAATACTTTTTTTTAAATTTTTAAAGTTAAACTTAATATTATTTCTTAGAAAATATTTCAAAAATATTAAAATCTCATTGAATTTTAATTTATTAAAGTAGCAAGTAAAAGTTTTATGAAAAATATTCCTGGTTTCAATTTTTCAATTTACAGAATTTATTTGTTCCGTATTTCTAGATCTAGCTAAAACAATCTGCCTTACAAAGCAACATCAGACAAACATTTAAATACATAGCATTATCCTTTATTAAAAGAAGAAACGTATTTATTAGTCATATTTTTTTATTTTCTTCTTTTACTTTCTCCTACGTTATTAGGAGAGAAGTCGTTATTCAACGTATACGTTTTTTTTTTTTACATTATATCTTGTTATATTGTTGATACCATTTTTATTTTCTTCTTTTGTTTGTAGTATGCATTGCTTTAAGGCTGCTCGCTTAATTATTTTCATTCATTCTTTATTGCTTTTTTTTTCTTCTATTTACCATTAAATTATTTGTCATATCTCTACCAATATATTATTTGCTCTAATAACAGTCCACTTTTATTTACTTGTTAAGCAAATAAAAGTACATTTTCTTTTTATGTAAGCATATTTGTCTATTGCAAATGTTTCTGCAATTTCTACATTACTTGTTAGCATATCATTTTACATTTTTTTTCCATTGTACAAAAATTAAAGGAAAAAATTAAAATAAAGAGAAATTATAGAATAAAATGAATATCTCTCTCTCTCTCTCTCTGTCTATATATATATATATATAAATATATATATATATATAGACAGAATTTTTTTTTTTTAAAGAATGAATGAAAATAATTAAGCGAGCAGCCTTAAAGCAATGCA
>JAPMOR010003766.1:0-16051 GCA_026543865.1 Argiope aurantia | reverse complement strand
TGAGATCTTAATGGATTTATACTGTTAAAAATTTATTCTTTAATTTACCATCGTTTTTGGAATTATGTATGTTTGTTTCCCTATCTATTTACCTCTTTATAAAAACGTAACTCAAAAATAAAAGAAAAGGATAGAAGGATGAAATGTCGTGACTGGGTCTTTGAGATAACTGTAATTTTTATAAAATTTTGGGTGTAATCGAAGACAAGAATTGAATTTGAACAAGAAGTTCGCCGACCTTTTATCAAAGTATAAATGAACTGGATAAATTATGAACTTTACAACTGGATGAATAAAATTGATAGTTTTCACAACAATAGCATAAATCTGAATAACACTTTTTTACCAAATCCCCCAAGAGGTTGATTGTATGTTTTTCTATAAATATATATATGTATACAAAGAAAATAATATATATAATATAATATATAAATGTGATATACATCTTGTATTGATATTTCTTAATCCAATTTGAAATCTCATTGATATTATAATTTTTTTTTATTTTAATTTAGTCCACATTACTTTTATTTTAAACTATTATCTTATTACCTGATTCAATACCCACGTTTTTATTTAATTAACTCTACACGCGCTCTAAGGAAACAAATGAGCTTTTTTAACATTTCAAGAGGAAGGAAAAAAATCCCCAAATATTTACTACATTCTTTTAAAGATACCTAAAATTCCCTTTCCTAAATCTACAAGAGTAAAAGAAATCTCTATCGAAATCTCATAGTAAATCAATGAAGGAAAAATTTCTGTCTCTTTTGCTCTTGTATTCCGATGTAAATTGATGTTTTGCCTACCTCTTTTTCTCTGAATATAGTGAAATAAAGTTTTTCAAAAGTCAAAAATTTCTTTTAACCACGCAATTGCTAAAATCTGTTTATATATATAGGTAAACAGATAGGGAAACAAACATACATAATTCCAAAAACGATGATAAATTAAAGAATAAATTTTTAACAGTATAAATCCATTAAGATCTCAAAATCAAATTCTTTGATGACGGAATTGCCTTCTATTAGAGTATGTCTTATATGAGAATGTAAATAGATCAAAGGGTATAATTAAAACATAATATAATGGTCTCTCAAGAAAAATATTTTCTTTCAAAAAAGTAAATCGCATTGAACAGAAAGTGGAAGTTTTAACAATTAATTAAAGCAACATAATACTCATCACCCCTTTTTAACATTCATTAACGATATCAAACAATTCTCTTGGAACTCCCAAATTTCTCATAAAATGCTCAAATGCTGCTAAAAATGAAATTAATAAGGTTCGATGGGTATTCGTTTTAATTGCCGTGAGTTAATTAATATGTATTTAATTAAAAGGGAACTCTATTACTTGAAAGATAGAATTTAATTCAATAAAATCGTTGATATGATTCCACGATGTACTTCATCATTTCTCATTGAATCTGAAGCACAACTCTTGCTTTGTTTAATTGCCGTGCACTTAAGCCTTTTTTAATTATTTGTATGTTGGGATATGTGCATTTTAAATTGTAGGAAATTCTGGGAAATAATATTAGCTAAAATTTCGTCTTTCTTTACTTATAAATTCCCTTTCCCTCAAAAATTTCAAGTTATGTTTCGGGACATTGTGGGGATTTTTAATTAGTCTTCACGTTAACCAAACTGTAATGATCAGAATCTTTATATTTTAACCTTCCACAATCGAAAAACATCTCACAGTAAAAAATTGAATGAACTAAAAATACCCAAATTTCACAATGTTTCATTTTTTTATTACTTTTATTACTTTTTTTCTTTCATAATATATCAAGTTAAATTCAAGAGAAATTTTTAAATTAATCAAACTAATTTATACATTAAAATGAATCTGTTTTAGTTTAAACATTTAATTACGTATAAATTTATTTTTTTATTAAATTTCGGAATGTTTTAAATTTTTATTTGTGCATTACTCCTGCTAAAAATAATCGATTTAATTATGATAGGAGCCGAAGATAATTTATAAAGAACAATCGAACAAAATAAAATGTACATCCTATTTTCATAGATTATTTTAAAATAAGTTTCATTGTTTATCCCAAACTATGAGGATATTGAGTAAATTTCTGGTGATTCATAGCAGAATTTTGAAAGAATACACATTTTTTATAGCTTACAAAAATGTGATTTGGGCTTAACCCGTAACTGAAGACGGAAATCATGATGATTCCGCGTTGTTCATTAGCTCTGATTATCACGTGTATTTTATCCTTAATACAATAATCTCCTCAGTACCTTCATGTTATTTCAGTAGCATGTTGACAACAGTCTATGAACAGCATGCGTATAACCGAGTACTTCTGTTTCTCTGTTGTTGATTCTAATGGACTCGTCATGGACAAACTCGCTGACAAAGTCAGCGATTTTAAGCCAAGGATGTGTCTCTTGTTTTAGTAGCGCCGACTAGTACTAAGAGTACGGCTTAGCTACTTACGCATAGCATTCGCTTGCACAACCCCACTTTGCAGGAGGGTACATTCACACACCTCACAAATAGAAGAGATGAAAAACAACCGCTCCTGAACCGGGACTCGAAGCCAGAAAGCCCATATCAAGGAGAAGACGCGCTACCCCTAGGCCAGGATGACGGCAGATTCTGGTGTTATTTATAGAAACATTGACTCCATGTCTCTGAAACTGCTTTTAATTTGAAAAATACAAAAAGAATAAAGAAATATTTTTAAAATAATACTTTAAAATAGTGTATTCTTCATTTCTCAAAAATATAATATTTTAAAGCATAGAAAAAGAGAGAAGTATAGAATAAAAGTTCTTGATTAATCTGATAATTCACAAGACCTAAAATCAATTGAGAGCTTATGACATATTCTGAAGAATCATTTGACAAAGATAAATCGTATGAAAACAGAACAAACGATAAAAACTGCTATACAAGTATGGTTCCACTCGGATGAAGTCAAGAATACATGCATTTCTATAGTGGATTGATGCCTAGACGTGTTGAAGATGTAATTTCTGCTAAAGGTGGGCATACTTCGTACTAATATAGAGATTTATTAGTCTACTTAAGGTATGTAATGATTAAAAGCTGTTTTAGACAAAAATATTTTTATTTTATTTATTCCAATTAATTTGAACAGTATTGTAGTTCCATCAATTTTAATCCATGATAGTGCAATTTGTTTTCTTTTAAGGTATAATGCAACAAAGATATTTGAGTAATTCTGTCTCTATAAAAAGAGACAGCATATAAAAAATGTAATTTTTGAATTTTTTTTTATCAAGTTGAGTTATTATTAACTAGTTCTTTTGCCAATTATATCAGAAGAAAATGATCTCTATTAATAATAAAGAGGAATGTTTGTGTGTATGTGTGTGTGCGCGTGCGTTCTGTCACCCTGCAGGCCAGATCATTTGTTCTATAACTACAATATTTGGCTTTATAGAAAGAAAATGATCTGCTCCAATTGATTCTTTTCAAACTAATAAAAATTTTAATTAATTAAAAATAAAACTGATATTTGAAGTTTTATTTTGATGGCTTTCAAAATATTATTTGAATGTTATCACAAAATAACTTCAAACATCAAATAAAAATGAATTTTAACATCATTACAATTTTTTTTTAATTTAATAGTACCATTTTGAGAATACACAAATTTTTCTTGAATTTTGAAAAATTTTAAAATCATTGTCATCCTAATTTCCAGTAATAGATTATATAATGGTTCTGAAATTAAACATTTTTTATTGTTTCATCAAATATTTATTCGCTGTGTTTTCTTCATTGAATAAAAGCTACCGTCGAAAGATTCTATTTAATATATGTGTTGTTTACCAGATAAAAAAATATTAGGTTAAGTTTAATCTTTTTTTATATGCTACAGAAAATGATATTCACTTTTATACTCATCTTAAAATAGTCTCTCCGGAAATATTTCCCTCAAGGTAAATATGATCAAACAAATCTGCATCTAAATCTAATGCAAACTGATGTTATTTTTCGAATCTGAAAGATATTTATGTCATATTCTTTGTGTATAAAGAAATTTCACCTTTTCATCCCAACTGAAATATCTAAATGAAGAAAATAATCTATTCAATTTCGATTTTTTCAAAATTCTTTTATATTACTTATAACTTAATGAGATATTTTGGAAAGATATTTCTTATTTTCCTTCTACTGTCATTCAAAAACAATCCTTTTTTCCTCCGGCCAAGTAGTGTTTTTTCTGTTTACATGTTTTCTAACATTGGGGGTTTGAATTCACATTCGCTTAGGTAAAAGTTTTTATAGTTAAGATTTTTTTAAAATGTAGTTGAATGAGACAAAAAATAAAATAATTCGAACAGTGTTATGTATATTTTCGAAATATTATAAAATAATTATGAATTTAGGTCTACATTTCTAAGACTTTAATAAGGAATTTTTTCATCGATTATATTTCCTTCTTATCATTTATACAAAATTCATATTATTATTTTTTTATGCAAAAGTCGCTATTATTTACGAAAAACTAAATTAAAAGCACTAGTAAAAGAAAAAAAAACCCGCCTGAATGGCAAATTACACTATAATGTATCAAAATCTATTGTAATAAAAACAGGAAACATAATAATGTATCTTAAGTAAATTACATATATAAAATATATTAGCGAATTTTGAAAAAAAAATACCATCAAAATGAAAGGTTAAACATTGCAAATTGATAATATTATATTAATAAATTGTTTGTATTAGTAAAATTAAACTTTATTCCTTTCTTTTTTTAAAGAACATTATTTATAAATTACAGAACAAATGAAATCTATGAATTAGATTACTCTTTTAGAAGTTTCAATTTTTTTTAGAATATCTAGATAATATTTAGATAGGAAATGGTACTTTCCGAAACAGATTTATATTTGAAAATTGAATATTTTCTTTATTTATATGTTTAGTATGAAAATTTAGTATGAAAATGGAATAAATCCTTAACCAAAGTCGTAGTTCCGTTTAGATTTGCAAATTCAGTTTAAATGAAGAGGAAACGGTTTAAATGAAATGCAAATTGCAGCAATTTAGGAAGTTCCAAAATACGAACCATTTCATTTTATTATGAATACTTATGAAGTGATTTCAAACTTTGATTGCAACTGATGATCATCGCGAAATAAAGATACTATTTCGAACTTCGAATATTTCGGAGAATTTTGTGATCCATTTTATAGATGAAATATTTTAGCTAAATCTGATTTCTGACCTATTTGCATTCCAAATAACCCTAGTTAATCCCCTTTTAATCCTAGTTATAGACACTTTTTTTCTGGAAAAGTTGTCACATCTCTGTATAGTTTCAGAATTTATGTAAAAAAAATAAATAAATAATTAAATAAAATCTCAAAAATACAGTAATTTTAAGTATGTAATTGAATTAAAGCAACAGAATCGCAAAATCATTTTTACTTTTATTCATATTTCTAGAGCCTTTTTGAAACAAAATGGCGTTGTATTTTTTTTTAATTCTGTTTAATAAACGTTTGATATTACACAAGTTCTAATCGCTTAAAAATTATTTTTAAATAATTTGAGAAAATACTAAATCGTGTTTTGAAAATTAGACGATATTTTTGAAATCTTTTATTTATTAAAGAAAAGAAGAAAAAGAGTCCTGGATTACTGCTTTAAAAAATTGGAGCCCAAATAACACAAAAGGATTGTACTTCTTTCTGAAACTGTGAACTTTCTCCCAAATTAAAAAACAATTTTTAAAAACTATTCTCAAACTTTTCAAAAATTTAAAATAGTTTGAAAGAATACTAAATTTTGTTTTGAAAAATCAGACGTTATTTTTAAAATCTCTTATTTATTAAAGAAAAGAAAAATTAAAAGAGCTCTGAATTACTACTTCAAAAAATTGGAGCCCCAATAACGTAAACGAATAATACTTCTTTTCGAAGCTTTGTAGCTTCTCCCATATCCTTTATAAAAAGTAACAAAAATGTAGAAAATAGTTTTCTATAAGTTTCTGAACTTTATTAAAATAAAACATTAAGTAGTATAATTTCTTTTCCTGGAAAAAAGAGTGTTTAAGCTTTCCTACATGTCAAAATTAAATAGAATTTTGAAAAGATCACACTATACGAACTCCTGTTGTATTCCATTAAATGCAAATAGAAGGGATATATGTATGCTGTTATTAATATAAAAATTCTAACAAAATGCTAATTAAAAAATGAACCAACGTACTTCTGTTAAAACAAATTATTTCGATTGACAATTTTTGAAGTCAAAAACATAAATACTTTAACATTTCTTGCAAATGTAGGCAGCATTTTTTAAAAAAGTTTTAGAAAATCCGTGAATATAAATTATTTTTATTGGAAATTTTGTAACAAATGATACAAAAATATAAGATCAAAAGGTCAAATGAGTTTCGAATAAAATTTGTCAGAATTTTGTTTTAACATAAAAAATGTTTATTTGTATTTTTTAACAATGTATTTTGCTTGTTCTATAAATAATATCTATTTGTTTTATTTAGATAATTACAAAAACAGTTTTCTTTACATCTATAAATTTCATTTTAAAATCTAGAAATGGATTTTTGCAAGGTATCTTTCATTGATGCACATAAACATGGTATTCGAAAGAATTTGGTTGCATTAAAACTTTTTAACGCTATAGAATCATATTACACACTGTAATGTTTGAAAACATGGGACCAATACACAAACTGTATCATTTTCCAGAAATATTTTCCATCTTATAGAATGAAACAATTGTTCATTTTCATATAAGAAGTATTTTCTTCATTCCTTCATCATTTGATATTAACCAATTTTAACTTCCTCGTATATGTAATATTCAAAGTACTGTATCGTTATAAATTTCATAATTGAAACGATTTAGTGAATCTTCCCGTTTCAGAGTCCTAAAAAGACATTTTTGAAATATTTGAATTATCTTTTTAAAAAAAAGATAATTCAAAAACAATTTGAGCTAGATAAAGGAAATTTGGTATATGGCCTTTAAAACAAATGGAAAACATCCATTCGGAGGAAGTTTGTTTATCCGGCTATGCGAATATAAATGAACACAATAACTGCAAATTAAAATATTGTTAACTGAATAAATTACGGTACACAGTTTTAACATCTAAAGTGTAGAATTTTGAGCCAAATCTGCCAAAAGGATTGACAGTCCGTCAGTTTAAGCTTTTCACAAGCATGTGATAAATCATAAAACAATGTTTTAAATACACGAAATTTGATATCTGAATTTTTTGACAATTGTAGCTTTGTGTCAAATTTTGGTTTCAATTGGTTCGACAAAAAGAGCTTTAAATGCACATTCGAGTGCATGGTACTTGTTTAATAACCACATTACAGCAATTAATAGTTAACGATTGCGTACTAATATGCTCTTCCGTAATACTTTTCGCGAAGGATGCAGCTAATAATACATTCAGAAAGGATATGATACATCTACAAATACATTTATTAGAAAGTATACGATACTGTTTAGGAAGGTTACCTACAGATTAGATGCCCTATTTTCTCTCTGTGTAGGGTATCTAATCTGTATAATTGTAATTCTGAAAGTATAAGTAAAAAATTAATGTCGAAGTAGATTATTAAAATCTCATTAATGGCGATTTTAAATTTGTGATTGGTTAGAAGTAAGGGAAGTAATACATATTAGGTTTTATCTAGTGCACGAAAAAGAATAAAACTTTGATTTGAGGGTTTCTGAAAATAAAATTCTGAGTACTGAAAGCAATTCTAAAATTTTGAGCATGTGGAGTATGTAGCCTTGCCAATTTCTAAAGTATGAGAGAGAATGGCGCTTTAATTAGGAAATATGAGAGAAATGTTTGAAGAAACCTCTGCCACTGGATTTTGTTATAAAGTAGGCAGCTTTTAACCGAAGAGTAACATGGTTGTTTTCTATATTCTCACAGTCTAACGGCCGAAACTGCTGGTAAATGAATAAATAAATATTCATTTATATGAAGTTATAAAGTTATCTTTCAACGTTATTTGTAATGTATGCAATAATATTATTTTTGATTAAATAAGGCGGTAACTATTTGAACAAATGTAGATAGAAAAGGCGAATTCATCCAAAGAATATGAAACAAATGTCAAAACAAAGACCAACAATAAGTCTTATGATACAATGTTACATACATAATTAATGGGAGGGAAAATGCAATTCTTTTGTGAGGCAATATGTTCTCATAACGCAGACACTGAAACGTTTCATAAAAATGAAATGATAATAATATAGATAAGAAACATACATAGCACTATAAAGCAAATTGCTGTACATTAAAAATGAATTTCTGGAGAATGATTTTCTCAGGAAATGCGTGATATAGAATAAATAGCATCTTTCTTTCAGAATCTATAGGAAGTTAACCATTTATCATCTATATCTTCTCTTAGGACATCCTTTTCCGACTGCTGATGTATTATGCTTATATTTACCTCTTATCAAAAAAGAGAAAAAGATAAAAAAAATCTTCTACAATATGTATTGCCTGCGAACAATAACGTATAAATAATTTAAAACAGTTAAGATATGATCGACTGATTCAGTGATTAAAGATGTGATGCCGTTTTTTGTTATTTCGATTGAAATTATCTATATAGGCACATCAAATATATTATTTTGACAAATCAGAATTTCATCATTATTTTGAGATAATTTGTTATATAAGCACTTATTTATTTCCATATTTTTGGAACACTTATATGAGAATATGAAACACTTATATGAGAATAAAAGTATCAGGACTGCTTCACTCTACAGTAAGTTACGAGGTAACAATAAAATAGCTATAACTGTTTGAAGATTCAAAATTTAAGATTAATAACCATAATGAAACTTCATTTCATATCCACGCCTAGAATGGCACGGGGAAAAGAAGTATCAGGAAATACACCAGATAGTAGTGATGCAACATTTTGGACACATTGAAAATGATGCATATGTATCAGCAGTTTGCAAGGTTAATTATAATCTTCCGATTTATTTACTAATAATAAACATTTCACCCAAATATTTCATATCCGGAGAAATAAGGAAATATGACTTAAAATGCAGATATACATACATTTTTAATTTATCTAAAAAATAGATTTTTACTGATTTTTTTTTAGACATATATTTATCGTTATCTAATCAAGTTCTCAATACATTCAGTGCGAACTTATACGTCGAGTATGGAGTTTATACATTATGACCTTGAATAGTTTTAATGGAACGAAGAACTACTACCATTTACTACTACCATCTACTACTACCATCTACTGCTACCAATTTCCTTTATTGCAAAACTTTTATCATAAAATGAATATAAAAAATATTAGGAGGAAGGGACCATCCCAGAAAGTCAAAAATCAGGAATATATAAAAATGAACGAAAAACTTTCTACATGAGTTTAGATCAATGTCAAAACAATGGCCGTTAACAATATCATAATCCGAGAGCAGAGAGTTAAAACTGGACCAAAGTAAAATTTGCTCATGAATATATTAAGAAAGAAATAAAGTTAAAATCATTTATAGATTTTATTTAATTCACTTAATTATTTAACTGTATATTAAATTTTATTCCAAAATCATTCAAAAAATAAACCAATTTAACATAAAAATACTATGCATAGTAATTAACATGCTTTATCAAAACACTGAACGTTAAATCCTATAAACCTATGTCATGAACCAGCGGGAGTCGTTTCCCCGAAACTTTCTCACATATTCTTTAAGAAAAGTGCTATCCCAGTGAACGCCTTGCAGGAAATTAGTGTACAATAGTTACAAAATACTAAGTTTTGGTGTGAATTTAGCATTTTTACTGAATCTATAGTTTGATCCTTGGCGAGAGATTTGTCAATTGATCCATGTTATGCGATTAAAAGTATCCAAAAATTGAATTTGGGTTTCAGAAGTGTTCTTCCTAACCAATTGAAATGAAAATTTGACATAAAACATAATAAAAGCACGAATATCGTGCATGACGTTGGCGAAAACAGCTGCGAAATATTGAATTTATCATTTGATCATTGACGATTTTTGGCGACTAATCTCTGGCATGCCGTTAATCATGCAGGACAAATTAATTTGTATTACAGACCCGTTTTCTCCAACTGATCAAAGACAAAAATGCAACAGAAAATTCAGTCACAAAACCAAGTATCAATTGTGTGTTATGGTGTTTACATGTTTTTGAAAGTACAGATCGACAGACTTCGATCGATACAGACTGTCAACCTCTTTGCTAGATTTCCCTCAAAATGTGATAGGTTTCTACAATGTAAATATTAAATTTATTCATCAAATTTTATTCCTTTAGCTTTCTCATTTGTTTTGCAATTATTATGTTAACTTATATTCGAACAATCAGACAGATAGTCTTTCACTGAGTAGCTTTTGCTCAAAGTTAGATAGAAATCTACAAATTTGGTTTCAAGTCTGTATATTAAATTTTCGTCTAGCTCAAACGCTTTTGATTTATCTTTGTCGCAGACAGAGCATACGGAATTTTCCAATAAAAAAGTGTTTTTCGAACTCAAGGAACTGTTTAACAGAATAACAAATACAACATCATATCCCAAATTTTCTCTCCGAAGGCTTTAGATATCGCATTAACTCTCAATATATGATCCAATCAGAAATCAACAATGAGCAGCACTCTCCGTGGCGTCATCAACAACGACTAATGTCGAGCTCCAATCCAATTCCACTAGTTTCAATCTCCCGTATTTTGTTCCGCCGAATCAGCGTTCTTATTTAGTGGATTAGAGGAAGACTTAACAGGATAAAATACAATGGAATTCTCCAATGATCCTCATTTATTCCCGTTCTTTTATGAAGGACTCTTGTGTTCTATATAGCTGGAAGATGTGATCAGCGGGAGAGTCTATATAGCGCTTTAAAGATTTAACCGTCCAAGAATGGTACTTAAAAGGCAGATGTGTGGTTAATGGGAAATATCATTGTTTCTATTGTGAGTTTCAGCATATGGGTGGGCGTTTGTGTTTACACGCAACACTTACTGTTAGAAAGTGGACAAAAAATATTTATTCTGCGTCTGTCATTTCTCCACGTTTAAGAAATGTAAGAGTGCTCGCAGGATACTTGTGGAGAAATATCTAATATGAGGGGTTTGCTTTCGTTGAGGGTAAGGATATAATTATAAATGCATATTTTAATTTCTCATATATTATAAGAGTTTATTTGATACATTTCTGATGCTTGCTTAATTAAAATTTCAGAAGATAATTTTACAGAAAATTTATCTTAAAGATGTTTAAAATTTCATTGCGGTATTCATTGAAAATCATTGATTTATCATTTTTTAAAAAAAGAAAATTATGTCTAATGAATTAAGCTTAAAAACCTGTAAATACTGATCATATGAATTCTAGAATCTTTTTAACAGTTATAATAAGTTTTATTTTACAATAATTGTTCTTGATAAAATAGTTGTATTCTTCTTAAAATAGTTTATTGTAAGAATAGTAACCTTTTCTATTTGTTTGCTCTTTTTCTTTAATACTGTAATAAATGAAGTAACTGAAATAAAAGTATAAATCAGTGAATTTCTTCCTAATTACATATGTTGCATATATAAATTCACTTCATTATATTTTATGTTCACTAAATTTGAAAATGAAGTATTTATATTGGATAATATAATATAGATATACTTTTCAAGGTAAAAATAAATCATAAATCCGAGTTAATAACTTGTTTTTTCACACACGTATCTTGTAGGCTTTTGAAATTCTGTATTTATAATGTAATCTATGAAACCATAACAGGTAATACAATACAAACATATTTTGTTGCCTTCATTCGTCCTTTTAATTCTCCCCTTAATTGTCTTGGCCATATCATTGTCATTCTCTCTATTCTTCTCATTTACTTTTTGCAACTTCAAAGTTAAGTTCCTTCCTATAAACAATAAATTGAGTATTACAGAACATAGTTTTTTAAAAAATTACTTTTTGCATTCTTACATGTTAAAATCAGTTATTTTAATTCAGATATTTTTCATTTTATCCTCAAAAATAAAATAATACTGTTAAATGTGATATGCATAAATTGTGAAACCATTTTCGATTCTGTCTGATTAAACATATATAGTCAAATTTTTTAATCAAATCATGTTAAAGATAGCAGTATATCATTAATTCAACTAAATTTTGACTCCTAATTCATGGCGCCATCTGATAACAAGATTTGAAAAGAATATATATCTCAAAACGATTGAAATAAAAAGAAATTTGATGTTTAATGCCATAATAAAAGTGTATTTTTGGAAAGTATTTCTAATTAAATATTTACTATTATATTTATAAACCACGTCTTAATACAATTATGCAAAGCTCAGTCAATATAACTTTCCCATCGAACACAAAATTATATTTCCATTTTTTTTTTACAAATAGATTAAAAACATTATTCAGATAATAATTCAATTTTCATGAACGTTACTATATGATTGCCATAATGCTGAAGAAATTAAGTGAGAGAAGGAAACTCTGAATTTGTCTTTTTCACATGACCAAGAATAAGTGGAAATAATGATTTGAAAGTTTTGCTATATTTCTTACAATAATTTATTTCAATGAATGAAAAGTACTATAATTTTTTTTTAAATTTTCTATTCTGTATTCAAAACAAAAGTAAAACACGTTTATCTTGATGTCAGATTGATCCTTTTGATCAGTGTTGCAAAACAAATACTGAATAGAAGCGGTTTCTTCAAAAAATATTTCCTTTGGCACTATCATGATTTTTTAAAGAAACATCACATTAAAAGTAAGAGCTTTTTTTTCAAATTTATTCTTTAATTATTTCTGAAAAGGCTATCATATTGTTTTTTATTATTATTATTATTTTTATAAAGCTTTCTGCCAATTTTCTGGATATATTAAAAATTCCATACAGAAATAAAAATAATTTCATTTTTTTCGGAAAAATAAATTGCTTGGTAAAATATTCTGCTGTAGTTTCTATAATTATTCTGCTTTCTTGACGGAAAAGAAGCTGAAATTATTTTTTTTTCATTTTGTAACTATATATGACATATAAGTTTTATAAAAAGGTGTCCTTAAAATTACTGCAATTCTGTAGATTTGTCTTCATGTTTTTTAGCCATAGTTTTAAGAGAAAATAATGAAAACTAAAAAAAATCAGCTTTTCAAAAATTCTAATAATATTATCTCATAGAAAATCTTACAATAAAGAAATGTTTATAAGAAGATTTTTGCTAAACTCAAATGATTAAAATAACATGAGGCGTAAAAAGAAACCCAAGAATAATGATAATTGTAAAATCTCTAAAAAGCTAAGGAATTCTGGGACGTCAGATGATTTTCTTGTAATCCAATCATTTTCTTTCTTTTAAATTGGAGTTATTAATTTTATTGTTTATTTCACATTCTTGTTTAAAATTAAAAGCGAATATGTGTCTATGTATGATTTTTTAATATATTAATTGGTATAATTAATTAAAAATTAAGCGAAACGTTTCCTAATTATAGTCTAAACTATTTTTTGGAAAATGTCTCCTTGAAAAATATAGTTAATGTCTTTTTTATCAAGTTCAGATGTTATTATCTTAAATTCAGAAAAAGATTTTAAAATTTAAAATATATTTAATGATTCCCGAATCGTTTGCAATGTTCCTTTTTTCCTTTTAAGTATAATCCTTTTAAGTAAATCTTCACCAATATTTTTGTTTGGTATAATCCAATATAGTATATTTATTATTTCTGATTTCAATTTTTTTTTTACTTATTTAACCGCAATTATCAATGAAATAATGAACATTCTGCTTTAGTTTTCCATTCTTTATATCAATTTTTAAATAAATTTAAATCTCAATATGCATTTAATTAAAATGTTTTTGAAAGTATAAGCAGGATTCTCTAAAATATAAGACAAATTAATAAATTATATACTATTTTAACGTTAAATGGTAATTGTTAAAGAGTTGTTAAATTGTTAATGCTTAATTGTCTTTAATTTTTCATCAGAAAATTTCAATACATTGAACATTTAGTTGGATTTTTCCATAATCGTTTCCTTCTTTATATTGACTTTCAAATCTTAAGTGACCAGTTAAACCTGTAACTGGATAGTAATAAGGCTATAATGAAGTGAGCAAGAGTAATGCTCTTATTTCAGTAAGAGTTAAATATATACTAGTTGCATTAGGTGATCTTTCTTTTGAAAATTTAATATGAAATTTTAAAGATCAGTTAAAATTAAGAGTTTGATTTTTTTTTATACTTCTTTATAAAAATGTTCGAAAATTCTATCACACAAAAATTATTTTTACATTACAAAATTATTAAAAATATGTATACGGTTATTCGATTCCATTTCTATTCATTTCTTCCTTTAATCACATTTCCAACCTCACATTCTAGCTCACTATACACACTTACATCAAACTAACTCAAAAATAATCTTACATTCCCAGAAATTAATTAATTTTTTTAATAAAATCTGATAAAATGAGACGAAGTAAAATAAATATGTTCATGTTCATGAAAATTGTGTCTGAAACCCATCTAGCCTTTCTTAGTCTTTGTACCTGATTCCCATCTTACAAATTAATCTCACCGTTATTTCACATTAATCAAAGAGTAAAGGAATATAAATATTACACTAAGACATTAAATCTAGTCTTAATTACTTTGTAATTCAATTAAAAGCTCGGTTTATCCTTTTCAGTAAGCCTTGTTTATCTGCTTGGTAAAGCCACCTGTAACTTGTATTAATGAAAATACAAGAAATAATGCAAACGGAAATTAACTGTTTAAAAGTCCATAATTTATAGTATAATTATTTTGAAAAATCACAATTATGTATCCATTTAACAAAAAAAGTTTTGGTTATCCTTTTCAGAAAGTTTTGTTTATCTCTGTTTGATGAAGCCACTTGTGACTTATATTCATGAAAATGCAAGAAATAATGCAATAACCAAAACGCAAATTAACCATTTAAAGTTCCATATTTTATAGCATTATAGTTTTGAAAAATTTTGAAAAATCACAATTATGTAACTTATTTTATGTAATACTAATTTGCTTGTCGAACTGCCATTACAGAATTTAAAAAAAGAAATTATTTGAACTTATTAGATGCAATGAATTTGGTTAGTTCATTAAAGAAAAATAAATCTAGATTATTTATTTTATTAAGATAAGACACTGAAAGAATTTATTTCAAAAATATTGCATTGAGGGTGCCTTTTTTTTTCAGAGTAAGACGTTAATGTATTACTGTCTCAAAATAATAACGATATCAAAAATTAGCAATAAATAATTTAATTGTTAATTCTATACTAAATAGCAAGAGCTCTTATCAATATTTAAAATTTTTCTGAAGTTATTTAGAGATAATTGCAGTAATCAGAAATGATTAAAGAATTCCGATATATGTTTACTTAATAATTGATGAATTTGCAGCTTTACTAGCAAACACAAGCAAGAATTCTCTTTGAACTAAAGAAAATCTTTAACATTCTTTCCTTAAAAATAAGGAAAAAAAATCTTTTATTTCACAAAGTAGATTTATCATTCTGTCGTAAAGTGACAACTTGCTAAAATAATGTAGCATGGAATTCCAAAGAATTTTAAATTAATTATTTACTTTAATCATGAATTTATCTTTTCTAAGCGTTGTCTCTGGAGTTCCTCTAAGTAACAGATATGCCAGATAAATACTTTATTTTTAAGTTATTTAGTCGATATATTTTATATTTTTTCATAAAGAAGATTAAAATAGAGCAAAGTACTTTATTGTTATATGTACTTTATTATATATATTAGTTAGTTTTGGTACTTTAATTTGCCCTAGGTAATTAATTTTGGTGATTTTAACAAGATGCCGGATTAAATAAGGATTATTTGTTTCATTATTTTTGGACGTCATTATTATTTCACCATTTTAGGAGGGTATCCAAACTTAACATAAATTATTGCTAAAAAGAGAATTTTGAATTATTTCTAAATTTGTAAGTAATGAACTGAATAAGGTGATACGATTTTAAAAT
>JAPMOR010003762.1:0-38970 GCA_026543865.1 Argiope aurantia | reverse complement strand
TGTACAATGTACCTCAATGTGAGGAATATAAAGTGTACCTCAATGTGAGGAATATAAAATGTACCTCAATGCAACACCCGGTAGGCAATGCGATTTTCTGTCGTGGTCAATCAATGTGTTAGTACCTGAATGCATGGACAATGTTTTGACCAAATAATGTTCCTTTAATCAAACATCATTAATTCATGATCCTGGTTATATCTGAAAACCCAAACGTAATAAGTTCCATTATTGCCAATCTGAATTTTTAATAATACTTATTTTAAATAAATTTTCCATACTTTTAAGATCAATTTTTATTGTCATTTTTTTTTCTCAAAAATTATCCTTTTTTTTTCTTTCAAAAAAATAAATAAATAATGCCGTAATTTTTCTGATTTTATGTAATTAGTTTAACGTATGGAATTTTGTGTATATAGATTAGTTTCAATAACTTAATTCTTTTTTCTAATGATACGATTTTTTATTGAATTTCATATTTTACTTGGTATCTTTGGTAATGTTCTTTTGCTTTTCTTTAATAAAAGTTGGAATGAACGAAAAATATAGTCGTTAAAACGTTTAAACTTATAAGAATTTAAAAATGGCTTAGAAAGCCATAACAAAACATCTGTACAGACGGATCTATATATCAGAAAATCTTTCATTTGAGCATTAAACTTCTGCACAGACGGATCTATTTATCAGAAAACCGTTCATTTGAGCATTACTTTTTTTGTCAGTTTCTATGTTTGTTTTTCTTTCATTTTCGGAATTCAGCCTATTCTTTTCTTTTGCAGTTGCATGAATATGAATTATAAGAAGATCCATTAACTGCAAGAGACTACAAATGGATCACGAAAGAAAGAGACAGACTTCAGAATTCTTATATCGACCTGACATGTTAAAGAGATTTCTCATTCTTCGATAATTATAGGAAATCTTTAAAATTCTGAGTTATGGACAAGTAAATTTCTGATGAATATTTATTCAATGTATAACAATTTCTAAACTAGAATTTCTGCAACTGCCTTAGATCTTTCCAGCAAAGTTACTACTTGAATTATAGCCAACAATCTTTAAGTTTCGTATTTTCATTAATACGACATTGTTCATGAGTCATTCTGCCCGGTATTGATGCAAGACTGTATTGGTAATAACTGAATATATTTTATTCTTATAGATATATAAGACTTAAATTAAAAAGACAATGCATTTATTAACTAAGCATTATTAAGAATTTCTTATTAATTAGCATATTGACAAATTTAATATCGTAATGAAACGGTTATTGTATTTAAAACTGTAGCTCAAAGTAAATTAATATAATTCAAAATGGGTGTATATTTTATCATTAGATTAAAATTTTAAAAAAAATTAACTTTTAGATTTGAGCACCTTTTATGCCAACATATGTATCTTTTTCATTCTATTCTAATTTTCTGATGTTGGAACGAAATAAATCCCAAACCACGATGAAACCACATTGTACTTTCTTTAAAAGTATCATCTCACGACCTGAGTGTCAGGAAACAAATTTCACAGTCTGAATAATTAATATTATTTTCTATTTCTTTTTTATGTTGCTTTAAATGCTGTTTTTGTACCTTATGCGTTTCCTTTGGAAGGATAATAACTAATCAACAAAAAAGAATAATCACTAATTCACGTGATCATGCAATAGAGACCTTGAAAATTACAACACATAAATCAATATAAGCTGTCATCTATCAAACAACGATATGACTGTTGTGGATGCTGTGCATATTTTTTGTGTCTAGTAGGGTGGAACGCAAGCAATGCCCATAAATTAGAGAAATTATAGTAATATGAAAGTAAAAGACACTAGTTTTCTTACCCTGATCATCAATTGGCCTCAAAATCAATCCCTCAATAAACAAAGTGTTCGGTAAAGTCTTTTACGTTTCTGGTACAGCCGCAGAGATAAAAGTAAGAGTCTGGTACAGCCGCAGAGATCAGTAGTAAAGTGACTATTCAAAATTTATTGAGATAGTTTATAGCGACCCTAGCGCCGAAATAAGACAGTTTCAAAAAATAATTCAAGAAATAAAAGAGATTGGCAAAAAAGTCTAAATACCAAAAATGTAAGTTATGCCATAATAAAACAGCAGGTAAAAGGTTTCATGAAGTTATCACTAAATTCGGCGGACATACTTTTCAATTAAAATTATGAATTTTCCGAGACTTGGGAAAAAAGGGTTAATCAATTGAAAAAAAAAGTATTATCCGGTATAACCATATAGTTATTCTATGATAATCCTAGTCGAAGTTAAATTTAAACAACTAATAAAGTAAAAAAATATATATATGAGAAACGTACTCAGAAAAAAACAGGAATAATGGGATAAAAATCTCATAATTTTAATTGCATTATCTAAATCAATTTTATAGATAACTCCATGAAATTTTTTTCAGTGCTTTTCATGTGGTATAGTCCATATTTTTATTGCACTTTTTTTTATTTTTTCAGTTATTGAAATCTCTTTATTGAAATAACTGAAAAGTGCTGTAACCTGGCCAAATATTTAACCTTACTGTAGGTACACGTAACTTCCCCGGATATAGGAGATGCCGTTTTGGATTTAAAGGGAGTAGATAGAGTTTACTGATAATCCTTTATATATCATGCACATCTCTTCCATTAAATTTCTAAAAAAATGATTTTTCGAAAAAAATCTCTTTTTAATAAACTGTTACTACAATGTATATTCTGTTTATCGAAATTATTATATGAAAATGACCAAAAACTCTGTCGATGATACACATTATTTTTAATGGAAACAACCAATGTATATAAATCCCATTTCTTAACTAAATAAATTCACTTTTTGGAACCCAAAACAATTTAATAAAGTCATACATTTATTTTATTTCTATACCATGCTTAAACGGAACTCAAGAATTAAATAAAGTTTAAAATAACAAGCATTATTAATAATTTTTTAAACTTTTGAAACAAATAATAACATTTATGCGTTTTATTTATATATACAGATTTATATACACAAATTATGTAAACAAACATTTTTTTTATCTTTATAATTTACACACATATTTTAAAAACCTTTTTCCAAGTTTACATTCATTTAAATACTTTCATTAATTCTTTCATTTTTATTGAAAATAAATTTTTATAAATATTAATAGTAGGAAAACTGGTGATGACATATTTTAGCCTTTTTAAGATCTATACAACTGCATAAATTTTGAAAAAAATTCCCATGCACATATTTGAAACTTGAGACTGATCATCTAAATTTTATTCTTCTAAATAATAAGTCTAATGTGTGAAGAAAACAATAAAAAAATCGACTTTTGGAGCGATTTTTTTCTTGCCCTTTTATTCTCAATCTATTTACTTCAATAAAAATTCTTTAAAAATAAAAATGCATTAAGTGAGGAGTTTTTATTTAATTAAATGACTTTTTGTCTCTTACATATACGTAAAAGAAAATCATATTCTGAAAAAAAATATAGAATACATGAAAAGAGAATATCTCCTTACGTTGAATTCACATAAGCCTAATTCTTCTTCATTTGATCCAAAATTAAAAATGTAAGATAATCCTTTTCACTAGTTAATTGCTCTTCAAACGCCTGTCAGATAAGTACTAATCTATTGTTCCTTTCATGCAGTTCATTTTTTTCCTTTAAAGTTACATGATATTTGGACTTGAAGGTTTCATGATAAGTTCAAAAAACTATCAATCTTATTTCAATGGGAAATGTACATTATAATAAAAACATTTACATACAAAAATTGTATATTTGATATGTTTAAGGAAAAGTAAATATTTAATAAAAACGTTGTCAGGCCGCTGTATAAACTACTATTATTTATCTTTGAACTATACAAAATATGCTCCTTTCTATTTATTTTGATCTTGAGGAATATTTGTGGTTGCATTTTTTCAAAAAGTGCTGGAGCATAAAATTAGTGACAGCGTTTAAATCTTTTTAAAAATTCAAAAAAAGAATTTAGCTCCCTATTTATTATTCTTGAATATTTTTCGTTTTGATGTTTTAGTATTAAAATTATGGATGTCCATATATTTTTTTAAAATGCAACAAATTATCCCCAAAGGTTTATTATTATTATTATTATCCAGGTAGAGATTATTTATACTATCGTCACCAAAAGTTACTGATAAAAATATCAGCCAGCAAAGAAACATTACCTCAAAGAGTTTTGCTTTAAAATTCTACAATGGAAAAATTCCTTTCATTAAGTAAAAGCTCATCTAGGCTTTTTGTTGAAGGAATAATATAAAGTCAAGATGAATCTTCAAAATTTGTAGCTTTATTAAACTCCGTTTCTAATCGATTTATAGAAATAACCACCACTTTTATTAAAACAAATAAACAAAAATATTTCCAGAAACATCATAATCTACTTGACAAGTTCATGATTATAGCCTTGATATTTTTTTTTCTTTTATGTATTTTGCCACATATTTTTTTTCCTTTAAAATGGAACGAATTATCACAAAAGGTTTTTTTTATTATTATTATTCAGGCAGAGAATATTTATACTATCGTCACTAAAAGTTATTGATAAAAATATTGGCCAGCAGAAACATTACCTCAAAGAGTTTTGCTTTAAGAATCTACAATGGAAAAATTCCTTTCATTGTTAAGTAAAAGCTCATTTTGGCTTTATGTTGAAGGAACAATATAAAACCAAGATGAATCATCAAAATTTGTATTTATTAAACTTCATTTCAAATTGATTTATAGAAATAACCACTTTTATTAAAACAAATAAATAAAAATATTTCCCGAAACATCATTATATACTTGTCAAGTTCATACTCGATTATAGCCATGATATAAATTTATTTTAAGAATTCAACAAGTCAGGCAGAATGAAAGTATTGAAATTTGTTATACCGCAGTTATTGTTTTGAATAACGAAGTATTGCATTTGGTAGGGAATTTTTTTTAATTAATTATATTATAAAAATCCATCCGATAACCAAATTTGATATGCTCTTCAGAAAATGTGGAAAGTATTAAAATCGCAACGCTGCAATAACATATTAACTTTCTTATTCCTCAAATCATTAGAATTCAGTTTTAAATTTCGTTCGAGTTTTTAATTCAAAGATAAGAAAATTTTCCTACTTCTCTCTTCAAAATAAAGCTGTGTTTTTAACGATTTGATTTGAAAGAAAATAAATTAAGAAAATGCATGCTGAAACGACAGAAATATCTCATAACTCCACCACCCCCTCAAACACATTTAGATGAGCATTTATAACGTACAAATCACACGCTATAGGTATTCAGCCAATTACATTGTCAACGAAAGTGGAAGAAATTTCTGAGTGATATCCAAACATATCAGACACCAACTCTTATTCCGTCAATGAATGAGCATTTGAGGCATTTCGATATAGATAGATTTAGAGTTTTCTATTCAAGATGAATTTCAAATCATCATTCGCATGGCGCCAAAAATTCTCAGTGGAGATATATGATTTTACCTATAAAAGTCCATAGTTATGCAGAAGCTGAAGGAAACAGATTAATCTAAATTGATTGTTGGCTGTTGAAATAGTAAAAATGAACTTAATAATATTCGACAGTGGTAATAATAATAATAATAATAAAAACAGTAGTTTCAAGAAAAGATTTTCTTTTCATGAATGTAATCCAAAATTAGATGCGATTACGTGTGTTGATGAATTAATTTTTGTAATGCCTAAACTTTAATTAATAATTTTTAATAAATTTAATAAATAATTTTTTAGATATTTCAAAACCATCCTTTTCATACTTCGTAACCTGTAGAAATAATCAACAAATTGGATCTGGTTTAGATTTAGGAATAGTAAACTTAAATAGTTAACTATACATCGTACGTCTTTGCTTATTTTTTTTTTAATTTTGCTAATAAAAATTATTATATCTTAATGTACTTTCATTTTACTAAAATTAAAATAATGAGCAAAAATTTTATTTTCTATATTAAGTAGAAGGACAAAGTGTTACGATCAGCAGATTTCTATCAATTTTTGCAATATATTTTCCTTTAAATAGCACAAAGGTTATTTTTCATTGTTTTCGTTATTTGTGATATTGAAATATCACTATTTGAAGATATATACTTTTATATATACTATATATAAAAATTATATATACTATATATAAAGATATATACTATATATAAAAATTTAATTACTTTTTAAAATTTAATTTCAGAAATAGTTTATTAAACAAGGAATTTATTTCCTTAACCTCTCTCTCTCTCTTTCTTTCAAAAATAAAGTGTGACACAAAACATTTATTGGAATAGTAATTTAATACCCTTTCTCATTATATTGGTACAAATTCTTATTTTAAGAAAATTAAAAAGATTTAATTATATACATAATGTGCCAAAATAATAATTAATGTTAGATTCTCCATAACTTTAATTTTGCCTAATTTTCTTATGTTATTTGGGAATATTTATATTAATCAAATACAAAGAGTAATTTTGAATCAAAACACCTCCCTGTTGAAAAAATAACCAATCCTTTGCTTTAAAACGCACATTCACATGTAAAATTAAAAATTAAAATTGATTTCTGCAAAGCAGGCATTTTAAATAGAAAATATAATTTGCGAACATCAAAGCTATTAATATACTTCCAATTCTTTTTTTTAACTTCTCAAATAAGAACATATTTCGAAAAATTCTTTGATGTTCTATCCTTTCATGGCCAATACATTTCAAACAAACCTCTTAGAGTTTTATGTAAATTGCAATTTGTGATGCAAATTTGCTGGTTATAGTTTCGTTCTTTATTTTCTGAAGCGCATTCAACTTTTACTTTAGAGAATACTCCTCGCAACGAATATTCCCTTAAATAAAATTCATTTTTCTGAAGCTCATCCATTTGGGACATTGTGCAAATTTGAAATGCATTAACTACAACTCTTGATGTAACATAAAAATAGTTTTTTTATGTTTCAGCTTATTAGCATTCATTATATCTGTATTTGTCATTTTTTAAAAGAATTGAAAAAATGAGTCAGACAATCCTAATGGAATTGATCGATCTGGTGAGCTAAAAGCGCTGCTTTCCCTTTTCTAGATATTAAAATTAATTTCTTCCTAAAAAGTATAAAAAATGTCACACTCTATATCGTTGTTAATAAAGTATATAATTTTGAAATGAATGCAGTTAGTCACAAGAGACGGAAAGGAAAATGTAATTACATTACATTAATTTAAATATTAACCTGATGCATTTTTACAAAAATAGGACTTTCAGACAATTTGTTTCAAATATCAAATGAAACAGAGCTAGTTAATGATATCTATCCGCCTATTAATATGATAAATTATTAACATAAATGTCTGATATATCCTTTTCCATTTCTAGTGAAACTGTCAGTTCTATTTAGTATTATTTTTTTTTTAGTTCTTTCAGATTTTCGAAGAATGTTTTATGTTTAAGAAGAATAATAATGTTTTTGGCTTTCCTTAATCAATAGTTTTTATTTGTTTTCTGAATATGAATTTGAAATTACATAATTCTGATAATCAGTTTTTATATGAATCCTAATAAAATTATTATTAATTCTATCAGCAAAATTGCAGATTTTTTTTAAAAATGATAATTACATCATAATACGTCATGTTAGATAATTGATATCTAATAAACTGGATCGCAATAATAATTAATTTATTTGATTACTCTAGTTGCGACGACTTAAGAGTGAAAATGCTTACCAAAATGCGCAAAAATGATAACCAGAAATGAAATAGTTTTAATATGTCTAGCCTTTCAAGTTATAATATTCTCTCCTGTTTACCTTCTTTTCTACACATGTAATTTGAATATAAAGCGGAATAGAAAATCGGTTTCACGTGATAATATGTTTCGAATATATTGGGTACACCATTAAAATTTCAATTAATTTTTGAATTATATAAAGTAAAATAAAATTTTAAGAGAATATTTCCTAGCTTATGTAATTACGTAATAAAATCTAATTTCCTATTTCTGTTGAAAATCGCATTTTAAGCGTGGAAGAGGTTTGTATTAATTTTATAGTAGGCAGTTTACAGAATTGATTCAAATTCAGAAGCAGTATCCTGTTAATTTAACTGTCAGAACCTCCGCAGACAATACAATGAGTTGTTTCCAAATTTTTTAAATGTTTACAGTATTTATGTTGAAACTAAACATCATGTTCAGTGATAATAGTTCGTTGAAGCCGAAAACCATGAAACAAAAACAAATCATAATCCATTTGCATGTCTAAACTTAAAACGCTAATGTTCTTATAAAACATATTTTAAAGTAATTATTATTCATTGTAAAAGGGGAATTTTTCTTAAAATTATATTGGACAATATTTTTCTGATAAACTAATTAGTGGTAATTTTGTCAGATTTTGTATGAAAGTCTTTAAGGTTGATTTAAAATAAAGTAATACAAGCTTGTATATGGCACAATTTAACTAAACCAAGTTTTTTGCTCCAGTAAGCAATAATAACAAACAAATCTAAATCGACTTATGTAGTCAGCAGTTGCCAAATATAAGGGGTGTTCAAATGTAAAGGTACGAACCGTTGCAACAACGTAACGTTAACATATTTGTCTATGCCGCTAAGGTAGGACGTAGCGATTCATCTAGGAATGTGATAGGAGTCTCCGGCGTAAATCGGAGCATGTGCGGGCACCCTTATGAACAGGAGAGCGCAGAGGTTGATCCAATTGGTGTGGCTTGTTGAATTCCTGGAGCACAGAAGAACCATTAACTGCGGTGTGTACTGTGAGACACTCCGAGGACTATGCAGGTCCCTCAAGAACAAATGACCGGGGCTACTCACGTAGGGTATGGTTCTTCTCCATGATAGCACTCGTCCACACATCTCCAGGGTCACACACGCGGGACTGACCAAGTTGAAGTGGGAGCTGCTCGACAACATCCTAGACATGTCGTCCACTGATTTTCATGTGTTTGGTCCCCCGAAAAAAACATCTGAAAGGGAAGCTCTTCAACTCGGACGGAGAACTAAAGGACACTGTGAAGGCGTATAATTTGCAGAAAGCCTTAATTTACACCCACTGCGTCGTTTCATACCTTTTCATTTGAACACTCCTTGTATATCTTGAATAAGCTGCATGTTTAATCATTTCCAGGGAAGCTAAAAGTTATTATTATTAAAGCAAAACTTTTTAATCATTTAAATATATTTAAATATTTCATCACAGAAACCTAAATTTCTTTCGTTTAAGAAACAGAAACCATATGCTTGAAATTGATTGTCTCCAGAAATGTTAAAAAGGAAGATTCAATATTTAAAAAAATATGGTCTTATAGAAGCTTTCATGAACACTTAAATCGATTGTTTTGAAAATTTTTATAAATAGTAGTCTGAATTGCCGAATTTAAATTAATCGTTTTCTTATGTAAGTAAAAAATATTATGAATGTAAATGAATTTCGATTAACATACAATGAAAAAAAATATTCAAGTTCAGGTAATCGTAGTTATTAGTGTAACAATGATAAATCATATGTATCATTTTTAGCATAATAGTTACCAATAAAAATACGCAGCCTTCTATTTTGTTTTACTTTATACACGGAAATGGATGTTGTAGCGGAAACAAGAATACAATTTTGTGTACCTAAACGATTAATCAAAATTGCTTTCATTTTAGTAGGGAAATTCGATGATTTTTTTAAAAATTTATATTGACATATTTAAGAAAAATGAAAGTGATGCTTCTTCGTTGACTATTGCAATAGAAAACAATTAAAAGTATAATTATTAGGAAAAATAAGTTTTAATTAAAAATGGCTTGTCAGTTTTGACATAGAACGAATATTTGATAAAATGAAAAATAGTATTCTGCGATGATTTGATTAACCGCCTAATCAAAGTTCTATTAATTTACTAAAAAAATGATCTCAAAATGAAAAGAACATAAAATAAGAACCAAATAGCTTTTTGAGCTAGAAAAGTAATAAAAGCATTATAAGCAAATCATTTAACTTACGTTTTTTATTACATTAAATAGAACCATTTGTTCCTCATTAGTGCCAATCTGGTTGACTTATTCCTTATCTAAAACGTAATTTATTTTCATGGCCAGTATCAAGCTTAACAAGATTTTTCAACCAATTATTCGGATTTTTCCCCTCTCTTTTATTTTTTTCTCAGAGTTGTTAGAATTTTTTTAAAAAGTGAATGATTCAATACATTTTTGATTATGAATTTTATTAATTTGGAGAAATGATTGGATAATCAAAATTTATTTTCGTCTCCAGCAAAAAATGTTATGAAATAAAATTTAAAAAAATAATAACTATATTGATTTGATTTATATATTCTATTTTACTTATTTTTTATCTTGGGGAAACTATACTTCTGTAATAGAGGGAAACGTGATGCTCATAATAATCTATGTTATGCTATTTTATGGTATGGTTCCAATAATTTATGGTATGCTACTTTATGGTATGATTCCAATAATTTTTGGTATGCTACTTTTTTGTCAACTGGAATTGTCAGTTTAATTTTACTAATCATCTATTTTCAATGTAAAAGTTTCTACATTTTAATTGAGGATCAATAGTTTATAGGCTTATAAAATAATAAAAATATTTTTTTTGCATGCAGTTGGGTCATAAAATTTAAAGGTTTTTAAAATCACTGTACAAATACAAGCGAAAACAACATTCAATACTCAAGCATTTAACAATTGAATTTATAATCTTTCTTTCATTAATACTGTTCAACTTAATTTTATTTACATTTTACAATTCTACTAAAGCTAGAAAAATCTTGAATTTTTGAGTTTGTGAATAAAAAAATTTAAAATAAAAAGCTATTTCACGCCCGAATGTGTATAGAATAATAAACTGTTTATTTCTTTAAAATGAAGTTGTATTGCTACTTTTCTGTCTATGAATTGAAAGGAAATCTTCACATTATTTTCTTAAAATGAAAAAAAAATAATTAAACACGAGCAACAAGAGTTTCAACGGCGAATTATGATGAGTACAATGGAAAGATTAAGAATATTTCAAAACCACACAAAAGTATTAAGATTTCTCAGTTTTCTTTTCTGGTTCATGAGTTACACATATGCAATTTTACTTTACTATGTCTTTTCAGTATGAAAAGATTCAAACTATTTTTATTGATGTAATGTCATCGTGTGAATTTATTCTGAATTATTTATGACTTTATTATTTATGTATAACATCTTTTATTTTATGTCATCGTATGAATTTCAGCCAAAAAAATTTATATTATTTTTAACGTGTAAATAAATTATTACAAGTGGGTATAAATGGAATATCTGCATGTGCAAAGGTAACTATTATTAAATGAGAATGCATTCGATAAGTGAAATTAATTCTTCGCATATTTATTTTCAATTTAAGTTATAATAATCACAAACGATTTATATTCTTTTTTCATTACATATTCTAATAAATTTATGCAGTAGATGACTCATAGATAAAATGTTTTCATGATTTTCTTTTTAAACTACAAGGATCTAATTAAATGAAAATTTAATAAGACGGATTAATTTTAAGTAATTGACAACTAAAATGCATTGCGCGGATGCGACTTAAACATTATTGCATGCCAATATATATTTGAAGAATAAAGGATCAACTATTTCCTATTTTTAAATTTTGCATTGTTAAACTACTTGAATATAATTGACTGAATATTAAATATATTGAATATATTTTAAATAATTGGAAACCAAAATATATCATACAGATGTAGTTTTAAGGTTATTATACATAAAAATATAGATGTTGCATATATTTTTGCATATAATGAAAACTGGTAAATTTTATTCAAACAAAATTTCATTACATATAAATATATATAGAAAAAGGGAATATACATTTTGTAAACATTTTTATGTATAATGAAAAATGGCTGTTTATTTGAAAATTTCAATACAAACAGCTACTTTTATAAAAGATAAAATTATAGCGGGGATTTCATATTTCATTTATTTCTTTATCACTGTTATCAAGTAATGAGCAAGCAAAAAAAACTTGGAATGACCATTTCCTAAAGATTGCATTACGCTTGGTGTAAGAGATAGGAAAAATGTTAGCCAATATATTGCATGAGTGAATTCTCATGTGACCAATAGAAGTGCCTAGCCAGTACACCAATATCAGAGTATGTGTGCGGCACGTGACAAGCGTAACGATCCTATGGCACGCTGGCGAATTCTTCACGCTCCATAACTATCCAATCACGCGTTGCGAAACCACTGAGATATTTCTTTCAGTTGTCGGTCCCGTCAAAAAAAAAAGAAAAACTCAAGAAACAAACACACAAGAAAAAAAGGAATCAAAAGGAAAGGATTTCCGAGCTACGGATCTGATTGAAAGTCGCTGTCATCTGTTGCGAGAAGAAGAGTTATATATTACACACCGAAGTAGGTGGTAAGACGCCGACGGTGTGTTCAGAAAGCGAATGTGGATTAGGAGAAAATCTAAGGTGAAAAATCCATAGAATTAAGTGGAATATTTTCCTTCTTTTGTCCAATGGAACGAATAAACCGTATCGCGATCCGATTGAATAAATAAACCGTATTGTGATTCGAATAAAATAAATATTATTATTCTATCCTTTTTTTCCGTCGGATTCAGTAAAAAAAGGAATAATTTAAACATAATTTATGTGTGCCATTTTTTTATTTTTATTTTATTTTTTAATTTTTATTTATTTATTTTATTTTTTATTTTTAAGAATTGGGGACAATATACAAGTAAAATGTTTATAGAAAGTAATTTTTATGAGAAATACAGGGTGAGTACAAATAATGGACCTGATTTTAAAAAATCATATTTTTGGAAACTACTGCACATATTACAATAAGTGATACATGAATTTAAAGAGAAATATACCAAGTTTTTTTCAGTTAAAACTGGTGGGCCTCTTGCTACACGGCATACGTCCAATCTGTAATACAGTTCATTCCAAACATTTTGTAACATCACTCTGTCAATGGTTCTGAATGCTGCATAAATCCGTTACTTAAGTTCTGGCAGTGTTTTCGGCATTGGTGATACATAAGCAATGTCTTGTCTCAATGATTTCTTTTTGTGGGGTCATGTCAATCATAAAAGACAAAACAAAAAGCTACAAAATGTTTGGAACTAACTGGATTGCATATTGGATTTATGCTGTGTAACAAGAGGGTCACACATTGTACATTTGCAACTGAAAAAAGAAGAATAAAAAAAATCTTGGTATATTTTTCTTTAAATTTATGTATTATTGTTATATGTGCAGTAGTTTCAAAAATATGATTTTTTTTTTAAGTCGGTCCCGTCATTTGTGCTCATTCTATATAATTGTAGAACGGCAATATACTTAACAATAAGATTGCACAATTCAGTTTTGTCTCATTCAATGGTATGAAAAGTCAATATATTCATGATGAAAAATATTCACTACAATTTAATTTTCATTTTTGAAGCAGTAACAGGAGCATCTCGTAACTGAGGATGAAAAGCTTGCGGCATCATGGATTTACTCGCCACCCTGGTGAGTACACAAAAATGTGGGCCTTTAACTCCTGCCATCGATGTCGGGACGTACTTCCCAAGGGAAGGATTGTACCGTAGCCGGTGATGACCGTTAGGATTCAACCACAGTTCCTGCCAGTGTTGCTGTTGCAGCGGTCCGTTCATTCAGATTTTTCCGTGTGCCTTCCGGTCTGTCGGAGTTCTCTCTTCTTCCCACCATTGGCAAACCCTCGAGAAACTCCTATTGCAAAGACTTAATCATCACCTCAGAGTAAATGACTTACTCCATCCAAACCAATTTGGTTTTAGGGACGGAAAATCCACAGACCACGCAATACAGCAATTAACGGAAAAAATTCATAATTTCAAACAGCAAAACGAACACATTCTGGTAATTTCTTTAGACATCCAAAGAGCTTTCGATAATCTGGAATTCTCTTCCATCCGCAATAGCCTCGATAAACTTAAATTCAATTCAAAAACTACAGAAACACTTAAGGATGTCCTAGAAAATAGAGAAGTCCTTCTTCAAACATCTCAAGGCACTGCCGCCTGGTCACAGCAGAAAGGCTGCGCGCAAGGATCCTGTTCTGGACCAGTTTTTTGGAATCTTGTCACAAACGAAATTCTTTCTGAAAAATGGCCACCTAACATTTACCTCCAGGCATTCGCAGACGACTTTGTTTTTGTAGTAGCTGAATCAACAAGAGCAAAATTGAAATCAGCCGCCCAGGATGCTCTCTCAATCTTCAAGTGCTGGACCGACAAGCATCACCTTCAAATCTCCGTAGAAAAATCATGTAATATCTTGATAAGCAAATTAGTCAACGGGCCAACAATTAAATGGAATAACGTAACAATAAAAAGGCAACAATCTTTAAAATATCTCGGTGTTACCATTGACAATAAGCTTAACTGGATTCCTCACCTCCTTAACACCAAAACGAAGGCGACTCTCTTATACCAAAATCTCAGCAGAATTGCTGGCTCCACATGGGGTCTGAAAAAAGAATTCAGGCGTCATCTCTACTTCACCGTTGCCGAGAGAATGATCCTACATGGAGCATCAGCTTGGGCCTATCCTCTCTCATCCCGACAACAAAGAATCCTAATATCAATACAGAGAAAATTTCTCCTGAGTATTTCTGGAGCATTCCGAACAACATCCACGGCAACACTGCAAGTTATCGAAGGAATTCTTCCACTTCACATCAAAGCGCAAGCAGAAGCAACCTATATAAAAGTAAGTCGTCTTCAATTACCTAGCCATTTTCAGAGTATAACATTCCATCCTGAAAACTTCGAGATGAAATGCTCTCACACAAAAATCTTCCCCCCAAACTTTCTTCTTGAGGACATAATTTCCCTCAAAAAGGAATTCCAACCTACAAACAAGACGGATATTTTTACAGATGGATCCAAAATCGAGGAAAAAACCGGCTTTGCCTACTGCGTATTCCAAAAGGAACAAATCACTCACCAGTGGCTCGGCAAACTGAACGAAAAGAATTCTGTCTTTCAAGCAGAGCTACTGGCCATTAAGGAAGCATGCAAATGGGCTAGCAAATACGATCATAACGCTAAAATATGGAGTGATAGCGAATCCAGCTTAAAAGCGATCAGTTCATTCTCAACCTCAAGTCCAATTGTTCAGGAAATACAAGCTATTCTGCTCCACCAACCTTCTATCAAGTTAGGATGGGTGAAAGCACATGTAGGCCACAACGGAAAAGAGGCTGCAGATTCCCTAGCCAAACAGGCTATTTCTGCAGGTACGCCCGTTCAATACCCAGCTCCTAGAAGCCATCTGAAAAGTATTGTAAATGAATTGAGCCTACAGCGATGGCAAGAAGAATGGGACAATGGCTCAACTGGCAGAAACATCCATCAAATAATCTCAAAAGTGTCCTTTTACCCATCATCTTGTAATAGGCTTGATATTATCTTTGCAACTGGCCATGGCCCTTTCCCTTCATATTTCAACAGATTCCATATTAAAGGAACTGATCAATGCGGCTGCGGCGAAGTAGGCGATCCCCTTCATTATGCCACTAGCTGCCCTCTCACCACATCTTATCATCTCAAGAAACCCACCCACGACCTAGAAAATATCTGGTGGACCAACGTCATGAGAAACAAGATGTCCAAGGTTAAAATTAGAAATCTTGTGCGGTTTCTACAAGAGAACGAGGAATTGATTTCTCCAGACCCAAGCCCAGTTTAAATTTTCGTTTCATTTCTCAACCAAGCTCTTTTCCAGAATATATTTACTTCAATAGATTTCATTTACTCATGCTCCCCACCGAACACCTCTTTCATCATTATAATATTTTATAGTTACTTTTTATGTGTATTGGTGTTTTTTTGTCTTTTTATGTGTTTTTTGTCTTTTTATGCGTTTTTCTTTTATCTTAATAAATACTCCCACGTATATCCTTTCAACCGACAGAGAATCCTAGAGATTCCAAGTTCGGGGATATTCTGTGGCGAAAGAAAGGTCTGTCGGAGTAGCTAGTTACAGGTTTGAATCAGTAACGGAATACAATTAATGTATTTTGCTGATTATTGTATTATATAAAGAATTAATTATATAAAGCAAATTAGATTTGCTTTTGCTTGAAAAAAATTAAAAAAACATGCATACTTTATGAAATTATTATCAGTTTTCAGTTACATTAATGTCTTTAATTGCGTCCAAATAATCATCTATTATATAGACCTGTCAGGTTGATTTTAATAATGATCACTTTTAATAAATTCAATGTTTGAGGAAATTTGTTATTGTTAATATTAAAATTATCTTTCATTGTATTCTACTTATTTGTATAAATTTTTATTTTAAAATTATCATTATCAATCTACTGTATTTGAAAGACAATGCAAAAATGACATTTTGTTCCGACGTCGGAACAAGATGATAATGACAGATCTTAAGAAAATATAACAATTTTGAAAGAAAAAAAATTAATAAGTTTTTATTCTTTGAAGATGTATCAGTTTACTAATCAATTAAATATTGATAGCATTTTTTCTTTAACATGGAGTTATTACGTTACCTTAGCTCATAGCAAATTAATATAAACTAAATTTTATTTTATTTTTCATGAGAAATTAAACACAAATATTCCTCTTTCCATGTCTGTGAAAGCCTCTTGTTGTCACACGTAGCTTCGGGAGCCTTTTGTTCTAGTTTTCTGATTTAGAGTCAAAATTTATCTAACGATTTTTTTTTTGAAACTTTCAAATAACATCATTTGTATTGAGCTCAATAATCGCTACTTCAAGAACTGAATCTCGCTTTCTTTGAAATAATTTGTATTTTTCCCTTAGTCGCTTGCTTTTGTTATTTTAAAAGATCAAAATTTTCAAAAAACATGATAAGTATTGAGTTCAATAGTAGCGATTGCAAGAAATGAATCTCGTTTTCTTTGAAATAATTCCTATTTTTCCCTTAGTCACTTGCTTGTGTTATTTTAAATCATTTTGGGGTCTAAAATGTATTTATCTCTAAATAAAAGTATCTTCTTAACATCAACTTATTAAAAAACATGAAAATAATAATAAACACTGAAGGTAGGAAGATGAGATTGTCACCTTACTTCATTCTTCTTGCTTCGATTAGAAATCATAGATTTGTTCTTGCGCTTCTTCCTCGTGATCTAACCGTCCAGGTTTGAGTCCCTGCTCGGGCATGATTGTTCTTCATCTGTGTTCTATCTGTGAGGTGTCTGAATGCCCCCCCTTCAAAAAAGGGGTTGTACAAGCGAATGTGACGCATGAAGTGGCTAAGTGACACTTTTGTCCCTAGTTGGTGCTAATGAAAAAAACAAGAGCCGCTCAATCGGCTCAAATCGCTGACAGATCTATCAGCGGACTTGTAAAGCGCCATAAATAACAACAACAATAGATTTGTTCTATAACAGAAATTAACAAAAATAGAATATAAAAAATAGTGGTTGTGAGAAGTGTAAATCTGTATGCATATATAATTATTCGTAAAACATTCCACTTCACAATATCAATTCTATCTAAGGATAAAAAATAATTGAAATTCGAATCTCTTTGGCACATAGTTAGAAACGCCATGGAGTCATTCATGTAACTTTATTTTTTTATGTAGAATTAATTATATAATTGAGATAAAGTACACATAAAATTATACATTATATATCTTCGCAATATGCATGCTTATAAATACAGTAACTACTGAGTCACTTTTGGATTTGTTTGGATATTTCTGGCACAAGAGCCATGGTTTTGACTATGGTGCGCAAAATAAGAGTTATTAAAACCCACACATAATAAAAGTTTTTTAGAAAATTATTAAATTTAAATAAAAGAAATATGAGTGAAATAATATATGTATTTCCAAAAAAAAAAAAAAACTTATCTTTTCTTGGAAATTTGAGAAAATGTTTTCATGCTATGTTATTCAAGGATGTTATATTATTAAATTTTTAATAAATTGAAATAGAGATCTTATTACTTTTTTCAAAAATTATTTCATATTAAACGCAGTTATACAAAATGTAACTAATAGCTTCTAATTACAAATGCTTACCTATTTGAATGCATTCAATGATTTTTCAACATACACATCGCAATTTAGAGGAAATATCACATCTAATTATCATGTTGAAATACGGCAGTCTAAAAAATTGTGTAATTTTAACTCTTTAAATTATGTTTTCGTGAGCTAATTGTCTCATGTCTGGGTTTTCAGCAAAACTTCAATGTACTTTTTTTTTTTTAAATTTATGAGGAGCTATTGAAAGTGGTAATATTGTGCCAGTAATCAAAATTTATAATTTCATATCCGTTAAACTTAATATCCTAACTATTAGGACATTCCATAGATTTTTTTCTTTCCATCTCATTTACACAGTTTCTTTCAAAATTTCTGATAATTTAATAACAAATTCCAAACAATTTGAAACATTTATTTCAAATCAAATATATTTTAAATACAAAAAACACCTTCAACATTCAGCATTATCCAAGCCATATAAATCACAAAAAAAATATAAGAATACTCAATGAATAGACAAAGAATTATCAATATAAAGAAGAGCATTAAGTCAATATTAATGCAGATGAAAAGCTATGTACTAACAACGAAACATCTTCGATCCCCCCCCCTTTGATCCTGAATTTGATGAATACAAGGTTGCACCTAAAGTTAATCTTACGAAATCTAGATAAAAGAAAGCTTACAGAAAACAAATGAACAACTCTGCCTTTATTGTTTTTTTTATCAGTCAGCTTCCAAGGAATCACATTTCTACTTGCTTTCTACTTTCTTCTATGATTCCAATATTTTATCACAGTGATATCGATTAATAAAATTACAGAATGCAGAATGCCAACCAATGAAAAGTAAGAAAATTCACATTGGGTATATTTTAAGTCATTTGTAGTGATGTATCTAGAATAAAATTGTGAGGGCAAAGTAATTCTGCCTGAAAATACATTCTGCTTTAGAATTGCTATTTATAAATGATCATTCTGAGAATTCTTCCCTTTACTTTTGTCAGCTTCCTTGAGTTCACCTTCCGAGTTGAAGAGCTTTCCTTTCAGATGTTTTTTCAGAGGACCAAACACTTGAAAATCGCAGAGTGATATATCTGGGATGTGTGGCGGATGGTCTAGCAAAAATGGACGGATACGTCTTTTTATGTCTTTAACTTTAATCAATTACTTGCATTTAGGGCTTCTGTATTGAAGAAGAATTATTCAATCATTTTATTAGTTGTAGAAAATGTTCAAAGATCGCGAAAACTATTTTCTAGGTCAACGCAGCTAAAATTACTTTCAAAATATTCATTTGGAGAGAACTTTCAGGAGAATACAAAAAAATATTCTTCTATAAATGATATTGTAAAATGATGGGAATTACAATGGTTTTTTAGTATAATGACAGAATTCAACATTTTAGCAATACAGTAGATCAATTTTGAATTATTTTTAATTTCACATAAATATTTAGCATCAGTTTAATAAAAATGAAATCACTTAGTTTTATATATCATAATTACCGTACTCACAATCTTATAGAATCTGAATATGTCCTAAGTTAGAAATTTAATATTTTTGTAGAATTTGACACATGTAAAAATACTGAATTATAAGCCTTATATATCTGGTTCTAAACGCTCCATTAGCATGCTGAATCAGAGTATACATTTTATATAACTGAAATATAAATGCATAAATTGAAATGTTATTATTATTATTATTGACATTTTATAAAATATTTATCCAAAACTTTTATAAAATTTCAAACCGTAGAGTTCGAATTTATAATTTATGAAAAAATTAATCTGAAAATTGACTAAAATAATGATTTTTAGTTTAGTGTCAAATGCACTTGACATTATAAATATTATAGGACATTATTTACTTAAGATCGAGATTTTTTTTATAAATCACAAAACTTCTTACAGAACCTATTAGCCAGATTTAATTCTGAAAATACTTTTTATACTTTCATATTTATCATAGGATTATTTTAATGCTAATTTTTAAGTGTAATATATTTTAAATTTTTTTCTAATGTATTAAGATTTTTATTACAAAATTAATCGCCTAATCTACTGAATTTATGCAGTGAAATTATACAACAACAATATCTTATCAAGATTTGAATTAATAATTCTGAGTGGTTCAATGCAGTAAATAATCTTTCTAGGAATTTAGTGAATTTAGTGAATTAATAAAATCTATAAGTTACTAATGTACTATTAAATGATATTCTGAGAAAACAGCATTTGAAAAATATCTATTGTAAATATCTATCTAGTTACTAATGTACTATTAAATGATATTCTGAGAAAACATCATTTGAAAATATCTATTGAAGAGATGTCCTATTTAAAGTGCATATTCAACGCTACCAAATAATTAATCATATAATGTAGAGTTTTGTCAACATTTAATAAGATCTGCTTATAAATAGATTTCATTTCTGTTGTACCAATGCATAATAGCTATTTAATATTAAACAGATCTATTTGTTTCTGAAAACCTAGTAAGAATAGTAAGTCATTGCAAATGATTTGCGGCATTCTGCATATGATTACTAATTGTAAAATTGTAACCCTCTTTCTATTAATGTATTTAAAATTGAAATTCTTAAAACAGCCAAGAAAATAAGACAGTGGAAAGAAAACAGTGTTATGCATCCGAGAGTTTTTATGTACATTGGAGTTTTAGATATTAGCTACATTTGGTTATCAGCTGGTTAACGCGAATACTGGTTTTCGGTGATTTTATTTAAATATATTATGCCTGTATTGATGTTTATGCTTCCCTCAACAAAATATTGCTAATAATAAATCTGTGGTTGACATTAAATATGCATAATTTCAATTTACTTCAGCCCATGTTCATTTAATTCTGTACATGAATATTATTTGATGAACCAAATGCAATGCAATGCCGGCATCCTTGCATAAGGGTAGAGCCTCTTTCCTATGATCTGGGTGTCCTGGGTTCGAATCCCGGTTCGGGCATGGTTGTTCTTCATCTGTGTTCGACCTGTGAGGTGTACGAATGCTCTCCCCTGTAAATAGGAGTTGTGCAAGCGAATGCGCGAATTTCATCTTCATATGAGCTAGAAGTTAGATTTCTGCCCTCGGGTAATCAGGAGTCTTTACCCTCAGAAATTACTGCACCCCTTTTCCGTAGTAACGCGGACACGACATCATCATCAATGCAATGCAATCATACCTGTGCTTCAAAACATAATTACCTGATTATGATTCATATTCTCATTACTCATAGTATTTCACAGTGGTGAACTTCATTTTTATATATCGCATGCAAATTAGACATATAATAAATAAACAGTTATTTTATCACTAACAATGTGTGGAAATCATGGAGTGAGATATTTGGTTAAATTTTAAAAATGCCTAAATTGTTTCAATTACATTCCTTTCGCCTTGATAGATCTTTATATAGACTAAATAGCATCTGCCTGAGAACTGTAGATTACCTGAGCACAAAAGCGAAAGACTTAGATAATGATTAGTTCAGGTATAGTATATTAATGATTTCGTCAATTACAACATATAATCCATTGGATAAAAATGGAATCATCTCATCTTTATCAATATATTGATTTATAATATATAATAATTGATTAGAATGCATTCACACCTTTTTTTATATAAACTTGTGATTTCACTTTTGAATGTGCATTAAGTATTATTAAATTGAATTCTCAAAACTTTTTTTTGTCAATCTCAGGTTAAAATTTGTTTCAGAGATTCAAACTTGCTGATTTTTCATAAATGGGAAATATTTCTGCTAAGAACCGTAGGGGATCTAAAGGACTACAATGTTTTCATAACACATTAAATTTTCTGTCTTGCACCTGTAAAAATAAGTATGTTTGCATGATTTGGAATAATTATATATGTGATGGTATAGATGGTCTGGAAAAAACTGGTATAGAAGGTCGTATGCAAATAATGGAGGTGTTCGACCAATCAGCGTTACGCGATGCCGTCGATAATGTGTATGTGCGCAGGCAATAAGTGTCTGAAGAGACTATTACATCGATTCTTGCTGTTAGAATGGCAGGTTATCAAGATTTAAGTGATTTTCAAAGGAGACTAATGGTCGGCGCAAGATAGATGGGACACAGCATTTTCGAAGTACTGATGAAATTTGGATGCGCACCCAAGGCAATTTCAAGTTTGTACCTCAAATGTCAGGTTTAAGGTAAAACTTCAAATCTCCGATAGCAGTGCGGCCAGAAAAAGACCTTGATAGAAAGGGACCATCGTCGGCTGAAAAGAATTATTGCACGAGGCAGAAGTTCATTACTTTCTCAAATTGCTGCGTATTTGAATGTAGGCCCATCAACGAGTGTCAGCGTATGCACTGTGCAACGTACTCTAATTGTACGGGCTTTCGCAGCCTGCGGACCACCTCATGCATCATTGTTAACTGCACTAAGCTCTGCTCTTTGCCTGAGCTCGCCAACACCATCATTCGACTCTTAATGTTTGGAAAAACGTTGTTTGGTCTGACGAATCACGTTTCCAATTATATCGGGTAGATTCCCATGTACAGGGAGTAGAGAAAACCCCTTGATCCCATGGATCACTCATGTCTACAAGGAAATGTTCAAGCTGTTGGAGACTGTAATGGTATGGGGCGTCTGCAGTTGGCATGGAATGGGACCGTTGATATGTCTAGACTCGACCATGACAGTTCAGCGGTATTTTAACATTATTTCTGACCACAATCATCCATTATGTTCTGTGTTTATTCCGACGGACGTGGACAATTATAGCTTGAGGAGCCCTCTTCTGAATTTCATCCCCTCACTTGGCCAATTAATTCCCCCGAGATGAAAATTATCGAGCATATCTGGGTTTTTTTGCATCGTGCTGTACTTAGAAGATTTTCACCACATCGCACTCCCGTGACTTTGTGGACTGACAGGCAGGAAAGATGGCGTGAGCTATCTACAGAATATCTTCACAAATTTGTGTAATCCATGCCACTCCTGGGAATCCACGTGTTGCAGCAATTCTGCGTGCTCGAGGGGGTTCTACAACATATTAAATTGGTGTACCAGTTTTCTGGTACTTTAGTGTAGAATACAGCACATAATAAAATAAAATAATTTGATAAATCTCTTAAAATATACTTAAGTAGTCAATTTAAATTGACATATATTAATATACAGTAAAATAATATATAATAAATTTCAGCTTTCATGAGGATATAGTAATTGTAAAGTATAAATACATTTTAAAAAATGCACATTCAAATTGTCCGTTTATTTTCATTATTTATTTTATTTCATATTTAGAACAAGTTAATGATTCAATATTTTATTTAAAAAAACTAATTTTCTAGAATAAAGCCTTTAAAATAAATGATCATTTATTAAAGTTTAAAAAATAATTTGAATACCTTATACGGGATTGTATGCAATTTTTATATAGAAATATGCCTTTATAGAAACTCTTTAGCCTGTGGATAAACTTAAAGTAATATAATTTGGCAAAGGCAGTGGCTGTACACAGTTTTAAAAATAATTTATTGCTGGGTTTTTTTTTTGTTGTTTTGTTTTGAACTTTTAGCTCAAATTTTTCATTTTCAAATTATTAGCTGAATTGCATTTTTTCTACCTTTATCGACGGAATTTTACGATGGATTTTGTGCACAGTCCTTTAGATAGCTAATAAAAGCAGTTAAAAGAAGTGAGACTCTTATTTTTAAGATGAAAGGAAAGTCCAAAAACAGTTAAATGATAAATGTATAAGCCCTCACGTTAAAAGTTATATTTCTGAGAAATCCTTTTCAGTTTTTCAAAAGTTATTATTTTTTTAATGTTTATAATTGATGAAGTATAAGATATTTGATTTATGCTCAATAATACCATATGTTTTTTTAAAACCAATTGTATTATAATCATTTATACTACTTTTAAAAGCTATTTGCTTTAAATATAACTAAATATTTTTAATTATAACCCCCCTTTAATGCTTTATTAAAAAAGAAATGTCAGTAGTAATCCTCTCTTAAAAAATGTGTAAAAGTAATCATATCTTGATTTTGAAGTATACAATGATGAAAGTTCAATTTGAAAACTGTCTAAAAATGTACTTTTCAGCTCCTAATATTCTACAATAATTGGAACAACATTTTCGAAAGCTCTTATGAAGGTGCATTTCCTTATAGTGCTTTTATTAAATAATATATCATATTTCAGGAAAATAAATTCTTTGCTCAGTGCATTAAATTAAAATTTGAATTATTTTTGTTTAATATTAAATTTTAAAACCTCATTTTTGAAAAAAAAATCTTCTGTAACCAATTTTTTTTTTACGTTTTCTTTTGTCAGCTATTTTTATATTAGTGAGAGATACACTTTATTTCAAAATTAATTTGAAAATTCAAATATTCTAAATTATATTTAATAAAAAATTTATATTCTATTTAATTGAAATTCTTAGCATTTTTTAATAAATGCGGATTTTAATTTTAATTTATTATTCTTTTCCTGAATGAAAATAACTTGACGTTTGCTTGAGACAATGCAGTAAATGTATTTCCCTTAATTATCATCATTAGCATATTCCTTCTAGTTAAAAGGAGCAGCATTCGTATATATATTAAACTTAAAATGTATCAACATTTCATCAATAATTTAAGGTTAGTACAATTATGAATTGATAATAAATTGAAAATGACAGCTGTTATTCTAATATGCATTATTTACAAGGTAAATTCCTAACAAATTTTGAATTTCTATCGCATATTTTATGATCAATCAACTCAAGAAATAATTACAAAATTTGGTGTATGAATATAGGCACCGTCCTTCTTTAAGTTAGAAAAGAATATTTTTCTGTTATAAAAATCAAAGATCCATTTATTCAAAATACTTCACTTCAAAAACTACTATATATTTTATCTATCTGGGGATCTGGGGAAGAAATGAATTCTGAGAATTAAAAAAAATGTTCTTGTTTAAATGCAATTCAGTTATCAAGTCAATTTTTCATATATGTGGCGGAATCGAATTTTTTTCCAGTGTGGTCACTCTGGACAACAACTGGTGAATACAGCGTGCCGGAAAAAACATCCCAGCGAAATGATTCTGAAGTTTTTTTCATTGACTACAAGTGGGCAAGCATTATCATGCTGCAAAACAAAATCTCATTCCTTTCCCAAATTCGGTCAATTCTCTTTCAATACTTCGTTCAAACTCATTAAAGTTTGCTTATAACTTTCAACATTGATTAGGTTCCAATATTTATAATAATACAAGCTCTTTTTTACAATGAAATGATTCAACGTAAGTTTCCGCAATTGCTTTATTTTGACACATAACACGGCATATTTCTTCCCTATATTAGATGAATAGATTTTTTTTATATTAATCAGAGACCGTACATTAATTTTTAACGATTGCTGTCAAACCCTTCAAATACTGCAAACCTAATATATTTACAAACAATAAGAACTATTATTGCCATCTATTACAAATTTCACGATTCGTACTTATACACCTGATATATTTAATAAAATCAAATATATTTTTTAAACAATTATGTATCATATTAAAGTCTAATTTCAGTGAACTTTAGACACGTTTCCATAATATCATTGTGGTTTTCTGTCAGATTAAGATTTATTCTTCATGGCAGCTTTTCAACTAATTCAATGAAATACTCTAGAAATTATGCGCGTGGCAACTGAAATTGGTTATAATTTCTTGTAAGACACTCAATTTAGACTTATGGAACTCATAAAAGTATGAAAGCAAGCAAGCTTTTAATCCAATTTTGATCTACTTTCATGGTAACAAAGATGGATGCCACATATGACAAATTTCTCAGATCATAAGGTAATTACTGGTTATCAGAAAAAAATACCTTGTATTAATAGATCTATATAATGCAGCAATAGCAGCACCCGAATATACCAGACAAACATAGCAAAAAATACTAAGGGCATTCATAGTATGTCCTGTACTGTCCTTATATTCATATGTCATATGTACTTACTATAACGTTTTTGTGATTCAAAAGAAGAATTGAAGTCAAATAGTGCTCTAATATGTGGACAAAATCTTAAATTTTTATAAGAAATAAGCGTTTTTTTTTGTTTAGAACAGTTTTAGCTAAAAAAATATCTTTGATTTCATAAATATGACAAAAATAAATTATATCTAATCTAATTATAAAGAGAAGCAACTGAAGAATAGAAATAATTCAGAAAATTTAATTTTATTTCCATATTTGTATATTTTAAACATATTACGATTTATACAAAACAATAGTAATTTTGAAATTTAATTAAAAAAGACTTACTTATAAATATAATTAAAAAGATTTCTAATTTATTTATTTTTATATAAGAATAAAAATAGATAATTTTTTACATGTAAGTTTTCGTAACATTCCAAATAATAATATATCTGAATTCAAATTTCTGAAATGGATGAATAATTCTTGAAGAGCAAAAAGCTTTTAGATGGCCCCATTAACCAGATTCTAATTCATGGCATGCATTAAAACATGATTTGCTCAATGACTCTCTGCTAAGAAATAACATTAATGCGAAAAAAACTAAGTTATGTTCTTGAGTTTTCTTTCGGTTTCTTCATCTCATTCTTATTCTGACTGCACCAGCATAAATGACTTATCCGACGACGAACATGTGTGTTTTGTTATTGTTGCTTAGAGTCCCATGTCTTTAGTAATTATTATTACTGCTAGTACATGAACCAAAAAAAAAAAAAAAAGATAAAAACACAATTCTACGAAAGGTTGTGGGGGTAAAAGATAGAGAATGGTTTGGGGATATGGAAGGCTTCTAATTTCTATACAAACAAATTGATCCTAATAGATTAACTTTGGATGCTATTTAGTCTTTATTCTAATCAAATGATTTAAATGCAAGTTTAAAACCTCAAAGAAGTTTTATTGCGAGTTAATTTGTCTTCAAATAAATGAAAAATACATTTTGCGCACAATTCCTTTTATAATCTTTCATATTTCTTCATAAATAGCTTTAATTTTCGAAACGTTACATTCTTACGAAAATATCCCCTTATGTAAAAAGAAATTGGAGACATAACAATTCTCAAACAAATTAATTATGATAAAAAGGTACGAATATATATTTCTCCTATTTTTAAATAATTAGAAGAATCTGTGTACCCCCTCTGAACTAAACATGATTTTAAAATTCTCGTGTTCCTTCATTAGTAAACAATCTAATATGTATTTGCATCTACTGATTTAATATAAACAAGCATCTGACTTAGGAATTTATCTGAATAATATAGGTAAACTAATCTGCTATTAATTAGAGTAATGGCAAATAAATTTAAATGAGGGAATTAAAATCTAATTGTTTTTTGGAACAGAAGTTGTACCAACCTGTAAACAAACTTAAGGAGGTTATTGAAGAAGAATCTGCATAAATCGAAAGGAAAAATAACAAGGTTTTGAAGTTATTTATTTATTAAAACCAAATTACTTTTTAAATGTTTATAAAATAATTTTTAGTCCCAATTAGCTTTATTATTAAGATATCAAAAATTTAGAAAAGAAAAATTTGGGATAAAATGGGAAAACAAAATCCAATAAAAGCAAGTTCTGTTAAAGATCTTATCAGTTCTTGCTTGTAGTTTATAACCAATAAAAATCAATAAGCAATTAATATCATAGAATAGATGGTTAAATGGGAAATATTCCTAGCAAGATTTATAATTATTATTCTTAAAAATGAGCAATAAATTGTTTAAGGAAATTTAAATATTTCAGTACTTCATTGTAACAACTATCATCTTCGGGGCATTTCAAACAAAAGACGAACACATGCCATTGCATGACACATATTTTATATTTTAGCTCTATTGCTTGCATTGTTATGCTCTTAAAAATTCAGCTATCTTTAATATTTATAACTATTTTAAGAAAAAAAATATTTTGAATATTTTATGACATAATTTTTTGTTATTAAAAGGGAATCATTTTTAATACGCTTTTAACTATTAAATAAACTTTTCATTCTGATTTTAGTGGTGTAATTTCATGGTAATTAAAGATTAAGAAAACTTTATTTGAAAATATTTTAAAAAGAATTATTTTATTGGATGGATCTTGTAGAAAAATATAATCATATTTGGAATAGGCATAATTTCGCACACGATGATATTTTTTTTACATATAAAGAAAGTACCATGCCTATTAATAAAATGATCTAGTACCTAACAATATTCAACCATGGTTATCTAAAAAATATGACAAAAAGTATTATGTAGTAAGAGGTAGACACTTGTCCGCTATTAAAAGACATTACACTCACATTTAATCCTTCAGAATAATATTGTGCACTTAAACATAAAGGAAGATTGCAGAATAAAAAATGCCTGTTAATGATAAAAATGAAGTTGAAACATCCATATCATCTAATATCTATAAACTATAAATAATCAGAATTTTTATGCTTATTATAAAAAGATAATTGTAGGAAATAGTGTCATTTGGTGTGATCAAATGTAATCGTAAAACTTAATTAAAAAAACTAAATTAAATCCACTAATATTGTAGCTGAAAGTTGGTCACCGAAGGTGGCTTTTTTTATGGAGTTTATTGAATTATTTTTCTGTACATTATACATTCAATTTAAGGTTGTATTTTTTTTTAAATTGAAAGAAGTTTAAGAATGTTAGGAAAGATTATCATCAATTTGTATAAGAGTTCAGGTTTAAAATTGCATGCATTGGCAAACGACAATTAATCAAATTATTTTACTCTTTATTTTTTATAGTGAAGCATCAGTTATAGTCTAGTATTGCTAATCACATTAAAAGCAACTAATGTTTTGTTTCGAGGATGCCTAATTTTTGTTTTGACATTTAGAATATTAAATTAACTAATTTGCAGTTTTTCTCATATTTTAAAAAAATGTTAATTCTTCTTTTTTCTGTCCTTCTTTATTTGTTTTCGAGTTGTATAAAAATTATTTTACAGTGTTACGCAATACTAAACTTGAAATGTCAAAGGAAATGAAAAGATAATATCTAATTAATATTTTCATTAAATAAAAAAAAGCTGTAAATTCTACTCTAACATAGAAAACGTAAAAATAAGATAAATCATCATTATCATCGTTTTTATCATCTGGAATAAAAACGCCTCGTTTCAGAAAATCAAAGAAAAAATCTAACATTAAGTAAGGCGAAGGATTAAAATTTAGGATTTAAATAACACAGCCATATTATTTTATTCTGATAACATATATAATTTATCAGTTTATTAAAATATTGATAAAAGCTCAATAATTGCCAGTTCAGAAATTGATCCTTATACTCTTATACGATAGGAAGAGATTTCATAACATCCTTTTACTTTCGCACAGAAGAACTTAGCATATCCAAATAAAATTTTTTAAATATATACATCATTTTTATTATACAAAAAAAAAGAAACATAATTTTAGGTTCTGCATTAACCGCATTGTTTTGTCGCAACAAAATATGGAAAAATGTATTTCCAGAAAGTACTTCAATAAATAAGGCTACTTCCTCTGAATGATAATGATGCTTAACAACTAGTTTCTTTCTCCTTCACAGATTCATTAAAGTTATGACCTTCTAATGGATGCAATCGCTGTTTGAGTCTTTACTTAAAATAATGCTGACTCACTCATCCATTGCATTTAGAGTGCTTAATGGACGTCGAGTCCATCTAAGTCTTTCAAACGGAGTAAACACGTTGCATCTTACCCGAAGGCTTATATATTTTATATGCCTAAATGCATCTACAACATTGCAACTGGTAAATGCAATTTCTTTGTTTTTAACCACTGATTAAGACCATATCTCCAAATTAAATGACATCAACGTTCTGTGTTTTTAGTGCTTTGGTAACGATTGTAACGTATCATGAATTTTTCCTTTTTTTTAATCAGTTATAACTTAAATTTCTTAATGAGTGTATGTTTTCTATTTGATCTTCACTTTTCATCTTATTTTCAGGAAGTCCCTGGAGATGAATGTGAGGTATCGATGCTTTCAAACCATTTGTATCTTTTGAAATATATGTTAATACATCTTTGTGAAATCGTATTATCTAAACAAAAATTATATTCTTGAAATTTGAGAGTATTAACAAATATTCAATAATAGATTATAAGTACATATGTTTTGAGTACTTAATTTCCATCACAGGTTTTTAAACATATGATGATTCAAAAGACACAATCGAAAATTCATAATGTAAAAAGCAAAGTCACTTCCCAGTCACGGAGATTTAAATAAAATTTGAGCAAATAAAATACGAATAAATTAACACTGATTTATTGTCTTCCGTCAGAATATTGTTTCAACTAATTAATATTTCTGAGTTTATTTCACTGAATTTTAATGAAATGAACCATAGCCCTTTATTTATTGATTATTGATCATTCATCTATAAATGAGTATTGATTCCAACAAAACTACGAGAAATTATGTTCTGAAAAAAAAGTAATTCCGAGAAGTCAGAGTTTAGGGTAACGTATGAACACGTCAACAGAGTTCGTTAGACAAGTCATTTTCTATAATTTCAATCCTATCTCAACTTCAAAGAACAAGTTGCTCGTTAAAATAATTCAAATTCAAATTCACGGGACCATAAAATATATCGGAATGAATAATCCATTATCAGATATAGTTAATCTGTAAAATCTTTCAAAATCTGTAAAAATATACATTATTGGATTCTGTAATCCAAATTATTCTACCGTAGCCATGAAATTCGTATAGATTCATATGTATTCATGCGTTCTTCATAATCATGCATTTCTTCTAGCATTCCAGTCTCATCATTAAAAGATGTTCGTTGGACTTTCTGTCTAATAGCGTTAAATCTACATTGTTTGGCATCTGTATTTCAAATATAATTTCTTTTTTCTCATTTATCCTGCCACAGACGCCATTAACTGAGATGTATCAAGAAAGATAATTTGCCACATAGAAGATAATGCGACTAATATTTATAACGGCATAGAAAATAAAAACGAATTACAAACCTGGAATATTTTACTTAAACCATTAGCAGCGTTAACAATAAAACCCTTTTTCTGAAAGGGTAAATGGATTAGAAGTCTAGATAGTCCAGAGCAACCACAATGCTTTTAAGCTATTATATATAGAATAAATGCTTTCTGATGCTATCCTTATTTCAAAGATCAAGTTATTAGTTGAAATAATTAAAATTCAATGAGACATAAGATATATATATCAACGAATATATCACCTTAGATATTTCATTATCTTTCAAGATTTATAACATGTATGAATTCGTATTATTTAATCTATTAAAGTGGAACTTTAATACTATGAAATTCCTATAGATTCTGTATATTCATCATATATCATGCATATCCTCTGGAATTCCAATATCACCTTTGAAAGACTTTTATTGGAATCCCTGTATCGGGTAATTTACACTGCGTAACATCCATGTATCAAAAATAATTTCTTTTCCCTCATCTATCCTGTCACAGACACCATTACTGAGATGTCAGGAATAAGAAATTCTTACAGTAAATCTAATACAACTAACGTATATAACTTCACGTAAAGTAAAAATGAATTAAAAGCACAGAATATTGTTACGGAATTTCCAGGTTCGTTTGGATAGTGGAAGTGATATGGTGTAGAGAACGCTCAATCAGCAGGCGGCAGTAGAAATAAACAACGACGTTTATTTACACGAAGATAGGACAGCAAAAAGACGACAACTATGTACAGCAGAGACGAACACAGTAAATGACAGTAGCACACTTCAGTAGACAGCAGCACACGAAGCGGATAGACAGAATCCAGCAGGAGAGGGGTTCCTGGGAGCTTCGCTCTAACGTCTCTCCAACGGCTGAAATTATCGCTTTAGCTGACGACTCGCTACTCCCCACAAGACTTAACTTACACCACTCCGTCTTCGCAGCTTCAAAGTGCCCGTCTTTTATAGTTCCGGGAGGCGGGGCTGGAATCTTCAGACCAATCAGGACCTCTCTAGGTGTATCTCGGTCCCTACTGGATGGATCGTGAAACTTCTCGAACTTTCCAGTATGATCCATTTGGTCGCCAAAGTCGCCAAATTCATCGCCAAGTCTCCAAATGGTCGCCAAGTTAGTCGCCAAGCTCTGAGTTCATTGACGCTTAGCACGCACAGGACAGATCGTACATCCTGTCTTTCTTACGATAACACTAGTCGTACTGGGAAGCAAAATTACAGGTTTGTAACAATATTTAAGTTAAAGCATTAACAGCTTCAAAAAATTATGCATAAATGTTAATTCAACCATTGTTAGACTAAACAATGAAACTCCCCTACTGAAAGGATAAAAGATCACAAGTATAGATAGTTCAGAATAATCAGCATACTTCTAAACTATTATTCACAGAATGTTCTTCAGTCAAATCAAATATAAAATCAGCATGTCTCTTACGTTGTTATAATTTGATAATTTTCCTATTTAATTTTAGACAATTGAAAAAGAGCAAGACTTTTCAAGATTGGCTTCTCATACTATCTCCTCATTCGACAGTTCTCTTGATTTCTGTGTTTGATTTGTGTTGTATTAAATCTTCTTTTAGAAATCCATCATTATTTATTTGAATCATAAATAGATAGTTTTATTTGAGATATCTTTTTAGTGCAATTAATTGGAAATACATCCGCATAAAATCTATAAATGGCTCTAGTAAAGAATACGATGAGATTTAGAGATCCACATTAGAAACTCTTTCAGATTCCATAGGATAATATAAGTTTTTTTAAACTTCCAAATATTTAATATTTATTATATAATGCAACATTGAAAATTATTTATTGTATACATTATTGCATACGATACTTTAGTAAAAAACCTTTGCATACCAAGTCGTACTTGATGGATATGCATTATGTAATATATAATGCTATCCATCAAGTATAGTTTAAAAAAATATTTAAAAATAAAAAAAGGTTAACCTAATAAGTTAATGTATGAATTGAATTATAAATTTCAATGCAATTATGCGAATAAAAATTTTCGGAAATTATCCAAAATTGTATTAAAACTATTGTAAACCAAGCTCAGAAGAAGGTTTTGTTGCATTCCTTAAGCGTTCAAAAAAAGATTCATTTTAAGGTAACTTATTTGCATTGTATATAATATTTCTAAGAAAAATGAATATATATATTTTTTTTAAATATGAGAGAAATTGCTACCTAGCAAACATTTAAAAAAGTGTATTGAAAAAAATTCAGTAAAATACCATACAGTGAAATTTATGCTGTATAAAATATCATGAGATCCATATGAAACACATTAAAAATAATAACTTTAATTATTAAATTATGAAGAACTTCGAAAATAATGTAATTAGTTGCTATTCTTTACAACTACCAGTTTTTCCGAGACACATTTATATTTTGAAATATAATCAATTTAGTTCATAAAGAATGCCCGACTTTTCAACTCGAAATAAAGAAATTTCCAAACACAGAATTGATATTTATAAAGACATTGTTCCTAATAGAAAGCGTAATTTACGGGCTTCAAATCATATAATTGATTTATTTTTACGTCTTTGTCCCGAATAAATAGAAATTCCTAAAAATTCTTTGATGTTCCTAACTTTTCATAGCCAATTCCTTTCAAACTATTTTTTTACAATTTTATGTAAATTGCAATTTGCGATGGAATTTGCTGAACTATTTTTGCTTTTTATTTTCTGAAACGTATTCATATTTTTCTGAGGAGAATCCCTTTGGAACGGAGATTCAATTATATAAAATGTCATTTTTCTGTATTAATTCTTTTGGGGATATTGTGAAACGTTTGAAATGAATTTAATGCGATTTTGGATGTCACATTGAAATAATTTTTATTTTGGGACGGATTATTCTTTATTTTTACACTTATTATATATTTTAGAAACAAATAAATCTTTTGTAGCTTGCCAAATGATGTGTCAAAGGCGACATTTTCACTTTTCAGAAAATTAATAGTAGACTCTCAGAGTAGGAGATATTCATAACTTTAATATGAATGCAATATGCTGCTGTGGATGATAAGGAAATATGTGATTACTTTACATAAATTCGAATATTAAAATTATGCCTTATATTAACAGAAGATTTTTAGTTTATATTAAATATCAAATGAATTCGTATCCTGCAATAATAAAATAAATTATACAGTAGAATGTTATACAGATAGTTCATAATTATGGAAAGCGAGTTACAATTATTTTAATGAAATGCATTTAAAAATTACGTTTCAATAATGAAAGAAAATCAATAAATATGGCAGAAATATATTAGTAATGGATTTATAAAACTTTTAGCTCACTATTCTAAAATTTTCTAAAATTACTTTTTTTTAAATATTCATTTCATTCATAAAGTTTATTTTTTTAAAAAGAAAATTGATTAAATTATATCTAATTTATTTTTAAAATGTAAGATTTTTGAATAGATATAAATATATTTAATTTCTTAAAAAGTAAGATTTCTTTTAAATTTAAGAATAAAAATTAGATTTGTTTAATAATTAAAGACATTATAGGAAAATTTAGAATAGTTAGCTAGAACGTATGTAAATTATCTACCGATATTAGATTGAGACAATTGAAAATTCTCATTGTTTCTTAAATTTTCCTTCAGAAATTAGGATTTAAATAAAATTTAACTAAATCTAATATTATTTAAGTAATCAATTAGAACAAATTAGAATAAGTATCCACAAATTTATAGTAAAGTAAATATCTATTTTTATATAATTGAAACAAAGGAAACTTTCGGGCAAAACAGACATACTGATGTCCTCTAATGATGAATTTATTCTTGTTGAAGAAAATTTCTTTATCAACAACGACTGAATATTAAAGATTCCTAATTTGAACATATCTTACCATTGTCTGAATTTGTCAATTTTTAAAATAAGTTATATGGTGTGCAAAAACTAAAACATATAGCTATAATTATATGTAGAGGAATTTTAATAGCAATTATATAATGATTACAGTTGATGTGGAACAGTACAATTGCAAATAATAACCACTGATATTGTAGCACTGATCCCAGCACAGAGGTAGGAGGTGGAATGCTTCAGTATAGAGAGTTCACGGTTGCTGAAGGGTTCAGATGCTTAAGTATCCATTGTGCACAAAATGTGACGTTACCAAACTTCTTGATGATTAAGTGATGCACAGTTCCTTTGCTCGTTTATGGTTCAGCAGCAATTTCGCGAGTGGTTACCCAATGATTCTGCTGTATGACCTCCTCCACAGCCGGAATCATGGCTCTTTTGGCCACAAAGTGTACTTGACCAGATCTTGGCAAATCCTTGATACTTACTCTTCCCGTCTCATTACACTGCCGGATTCCTACCGGAATAACGCGAGCCAGGCGACACATTGCTCTCTGTACAACTCTTTCGTACAAATTTGTGAAGCATGCTCTCGTTCTGCGGAAAGAAACTGGATAACTTCTGTTTGTAATGGACTGAGGAACCACTGTCCAGAAAGGAGGAAATTGATACGAAGCCGTAAATCATACACGTGAACCTGGAAATAAAATTGCGCCATCTACTGACTGACTACCGGCTAAGAGCATCATCTATCGGCATAACCTAATTAGGACTTATATAATGACGCTACAGCTAAAGTCTTATTTTCATTTCGGCAGGCCTTTTACCGATAATTATTATTTAATGTATAATATTAACTGTTGTGCAAATTGCTATTTAGATTATTTATATATTTTTGTCTTATTTCGTTAAATTTTCACAGCCAGAAGCAATTGCTGTAGTTGACAACTTGTTAGATTGCTCGCAAAACGTAACTTCAGTTTATTGAAAGACTTGTTTGCTTCTAAATGTACTTAAATCTCAAATTTAAAGCCAGCAGTGTTATAATAGATCGAAGTCTTGTCATTGAATGACATCGTTATTTTTTAAAAAAATTACAATAACGATTGATGAACAGGATGAAATGATGAATTGTACAAATATTTTATGGAAGAAGTTGAAATGGTAAAATGTGGAAATTTAATTTGATGGAAATTTATTTTTTCTGGAACAATTTTCCTCTAAAGGTACTCTTAAAAAATGATAAAATGTTTGTTATCATTTTCAAATTAAATGAACAAGTAATATATTTTTGGTACAATGAAACATTGGCTATATTCTTTCTCTTGCCTTAAATAGTAAGACAAGAGAAAGTTTATAATAATATATGTTTATAATAACACAATTATCATTAATTCACTCTCTGATCAAATCTGGATCACTGTAATTAATTTAATTTCAAATAGAGATAAGATTAAATTAAAGTTAAAATATTTTTCAGGAAAGTAAGGTATTTTAATTCGTAAATAAAAATATTAATAATATTTCAAAAGACATTTAACCTTGTATTCATTTTCTTTATTATATTCAATGCAACTATTTGCTCTTAATTAGTATCAATCTGGATATTTCCCATTATTCACTAATTAATATTTATACATTCTAGCAACATATTAATATCAATTCTTTTAATATTTTCCTCTTATTATTTTCGATAATCGTGATATCTTAATTTAAATAATTTATGTAACAATGCTGTTAACAAATATTACTGATTTCATAAATTTTTGAGGTGCGTAGATATTTACAATATCCGATCGTATCTAGCAAGAAAGATGTTTTGATAAAAAAAAAATAAGGACAATCAGGAAGGAATGATTTCTTGAACTAATTTATATTATCACTTGCTAAATTAATGACATTCCTAGAAAAAATATTTCATATCAATTATTAAGTATTTTACTTTTAAAAATGGAACACGATTTCTACGTACAAAAGCACAATTGTTCATATTTTTTGTAGAAAGTTAGGTTATATTCGGTATTTTTTATGGTTTATGAAAATACCATCAAATATACAAGGGGTTTTCAAATAAAAAAGTAGAAAACGACACTGAGGGTATAAATAAAGACTTTATTCAATGTATGCACCATAGGCCTCAGCACAACGATTCCATTCATTAAAGAGCCGAAGGATTCCTCGTTCCCAGAATTCCCGTGGCCGTGACGAGACACAGTCGTTCAAAGCGTCCTTGTGTTAGCCGTCTAGGCCCGTAAATTGTTGAATTTCTCAAGCATAAAAGAACCATTAGCTCCTATGTGTACTGTGAGACACTCCGAAAACTAAGCAGGTTCATCAAAAACAAAAGACCGGGGTAACTCACGGATGGTATGATTCTGCTCCATGATAACGTGCATCCACACGTCTCCAGGGTCACAGATGCGGAACTGACCATTCCGCCCTACAGCCCGAACATGTCACCCTGCGATTTTCATGTGTTTGGTCCAATGATAAAAAAAAGCATCTGAAAGGCAAGCGCTTCAACTCGGACAGTGCTCAAGGACGCTGTGAAGGACTGAGTCTCGTCACATGAATTCTGGGAAAAAGAAATCATTCAGCTCGTTAATCAATGGGATCGTTTTGCTCATGTCTATGGGGTATATTTTGAATAAAGTTTTCATTTATCCCTACAGTGTCGTTTCGCACCTTTTCATTTGAAAACCCCTTCTACATTATTGATATATATTTCATTGTATTAAAGGTATTTAAAATAATTAATAATTTAAAATGCATGTATTTTTTTTTTGTTTATGCATTTTAGATTATTTGTTCAATAGCAGTATGTTAAAAGTGTTGAAAAAGCCGAAAGCAGTGCTTAATAACATTTAAATAAAATTTCAAATAAATGCTACAAAGTGTACTTTGGTATTCAAATTTGGTATAAAAATTTTTCATTTTTGAACTTAGCAGAGTAAGAAAAATTTCAGCATCTAGAATAATCGAAAGTTTTAAATTATACGAAGCTCCATTTATATGTCTTAGAAAGTACTGAGCCAGCGTTCTGGCATAAGAGTAGCGCGTCTTCCCTGTGATCTGGGCGTTCCGGGTTCCAGTCCCGGTTTGGGCATGGTTGTTCTTCCGTTGTTCTGTCTGTGAGCTGTGTGAATATGCCCTCCTGTAAAAAGAGGTTGTGCAAGCGAATGAGTGATGCGTGAGTAACAAAGTCATAATCTTGGTTCCAGTTGGCGCTACTATAAAAACAAGAGGCGCTCACCCTCCGGCTTAAATCGTTGCCTTAGTAACAGTGGGCTTGTTCGTAGCTAGTGCCATGAGAAACAACAACATCAACAAAGTACTGATAAAAGATGTGTAAATGGATAAAGAAATTTGTATCCATAATTTCAATGAACGACTTAATCACTAGAAAATTTATTTTCTGACATTTATATTATAAAATGAATGTTCATAGGTTCTGAATATAATACCGGTATAACACTGCATACTATTAAAATCACTAAAAACACATTGAAGTTAATATTTAGCATAATTTGGAAACAAAACATAGTATTAATGAAAACGTTAATATCGATTACACATATACAAATTTCAATTATATTTTTCCTGATAAAATCATGATTCCAAAACAATTAAGATTCTTAGAAAAAAACAAGCACTAAAATGATTTCTTTAGGTTTCAGGGATGTCTGAAAATGAAGTTTAGTCAAAATCTCGATGTCGAATTTTTTATATTTGTATGCAACATATAAGAGAAAGTAAAATGCACACATTTCAAGAAATCAGGATTAAAAGTGACTGCCATGATAATTATTAATATTATTTCTATATCCTTCTGATAAAAGCAAATAAAAGCAAAACAAACATAGAATGAACTTTTCCTAAAAATAGCATTGCTCTTAGTATAAGAGTTAGAAAAAATATTACCCCATATTTCGCATTAGCGAAATCTCATATGATGAAGTGAAATGACTAGTCAATGTGCGATCACATAGCAAAGTGTAATGATCCTATGGCACGCCTGTGAATTCTTCATGCTTTATAGGTATCCAATCAAGCATTCTCT
>JAPMOR010003760.1:26573-42034 GCA_026543865.1 Argiope aurantia | reverse complement strand
CTCAAGTGTTCCTCCAGGAAAGAGTACGTCCCCATACCGGACAGCGGAGACAGCTCCTAACGGAAGTTACCACTCTAAAGTTCCTTCTGAGGTCGCCAATCCTTGAACGATCGCCGAATGAGCCAGCTGTTCGCCTGTCCGGATAACAGGAAGACCTGATAAACTAATGTCTGTGAAAACTGTGGCATATTTTTCTGTTGTCCTGTATTTGCATAGCTTTTCTGAGCGGAAATTTTTTTTAGCACGACTGACTGGCAAATTTCGAAATCAGGAAAGCAACTTACATAGAAGGAACATTCATAAATAGTTTAAAAAGTTTAAGTTTTGTAAATGTGACGGTGTGGAATGTATATTATTGTGTGATGCGACAGCAGTGCTTCATTTCCTTATCCAAAGCAAAGCTTCTTAACTGCCGTTTGGTACCCGGATTGAATCTTCCATCGTCACCTAATGTACAATATACCAGTGTTTGTGTAATCGTTTGACTTTCCTTAAATTTATTATAATTTTATTAATTACTCAGTTTTAATTAGTGGCTGTAATACTGGAATTTTATAACCAATTTTCACTCGCATCTTCATGAATTTTAAAAATATATTATTGTTTTCTAATTTTTAATTAATTAATATATTAGTTAAATTAAATTTTTTCTGCATACGAATGACGCCTCCAGGTAATTAATAAAATAGAAAGAAATTAATTAAAATTAAAAATTTCTTTTTGACGTATTAATTATTTTGTGTTTTTAAAAGAAGTGTTTCTATTCAGGTTATTATTTATTTATTTATTTTTAATGAATTTCTAACATTTATTTTCTAGTTCCCTTCCAGCAACGATTTGTGTGACGAAGATGGGATCAGGAAAATTTGTGTTTTTGTTAAAAAAATGTCATTCATGTTTCAGCTTTGCTGTGGACATAATTTCTTTTGCTGTGATGGAATTTTCTTTTAAATACATTCTTTTCCTTTTCATAATTTTTTTATATTTCTCTGTTACTTTTTATATCAAATTATGAAATTTTTTGAATAAATTTGGAAGATTAGTTAGGAAAAGAAAAATGACGTGGGGAAATTAATAAATTAAAATTAAATCATTTATTTCATCCTGCATATACATTTTGCCTATTTAAGAGAGAAAAATCGAATAGCTTTTATTTGTTTGTATTTAAAAAAAAAGAGGGGAGGAACCCCAACTGGGAATTACAGGTATTCATAGAAATGCTCTGCATTATTTTTAATAAAGTTCATTTCATGTGAGGTATCATCTTCATGTATCTCTACTTGTCAACGAGCATATATAACTGCAGTTTGCTTTTCTTAATAAATTGTTCACGCAGTTGTCGTTATGCCTCCATTTTACTCAGTCTTTTTGGGTAGAAAAAAATATACGCAGGAAGAAGATAATGGGAGCTTTAAATTATTTTTTTTTTCGGTTTTCCGCTTATTAAAAACATTGAATGAAATCTGGAGAAAAATGTTAAACTACATCGTTTTAAAATATCATAAATTTTACATCATAAATTTTAGTTAAAAAATAATACTTAAGTAATTTTTTTAATAAAAATATATTTCATAAAGAATGATTATCATACATATATTTCCATTTCCATTAAATAAAAAAATATTAAATTAAAAAAAACATTTTCTTATTTATTTCCGAGTTGCCATTCGAATTAAATTAAATTAATATGAAATATTTATTATCATCTTTTAAATATTAATTATAATTAGTGGAAGCAATTAATGGACTTTAGCAAATTATGGTAAAATTTTTAATCTTTGATTTTAAAAGTTATTTTCTAGAACTAATATTCTCACTTTAATTAAAAACTGTGTTTCCAACAATAAGAGGTCCTTCGATATTATGAAGCTAAGATTCGGCAAGAAAATATTTTCTTTAGGAACAGCGTCTGTCATATCAATTTGTACTGAATAAATTGTTGAAGATTAAGCGTTAATAAAATACAAAATTATTATCAACAGTTGTTATGAAAGAAACGGAAAATGCATTAGCAAACAATACATCCGAAAAATTAAATCATTATTTTAAATAGCAGAGAAAAAAAGAATTGTGCTTATAGTTAAGTCCAGCAAATAAATATACGAGGAGCTTCATTCAAATTTCTGCGGAGGAGCATGAGTTAGCCTCACTTCGTGTTGTTTATTTTATAAATATTTTGAATTGCATGCGTTTTCATCTAAGAGAACACCGAACGTGAGCACGTTTGCATGTTCTGTATTTTGTATTAATTTTTAGTGTTCTTTAGATTATGCAAAATTAAAACTTCTGCATTAAAAGATTCTCCAAATCTATGTATTATGTTCATATCATTTTGTATTTTTTATGTACTCTGTCTGCAGAGTAAAGATACATATGATTGGTGGATTATTGTGATATTCTTTGTATTTATATTAAAATAATAAAAAATGTGTCATGTACACTATTGAGTGTGCAAAGTATATATGTAGCCTCGACTTTTATTTCTAACATCCTTTGCATTTTATAAATTTTTGAAATTGTAAAGAAAAATTGCCTATTTTGCAAGAAATATTTTTCTATTTATTTTCTTTCGAAATATCACCTGCAAATCCCCTTTCCTTTTCCCACGTGAAAGCTGCTACATATAGCATATACTGATCTGTTCTTTGCCATATCTTAAGATATTTTTAATGTTGATCTTTTCATTTTTGAATTTGATCATAAATTTAGTCAATATTCGGGCAGGAATGGTTGGATATTAAATTCTACTCATTTTTCCATGTCAATATCGTCGAAATTAGTAAAATTATCCACAAAATCATTTTTTAATTCAATATTTTAAATCAGCGATTCTCAACCTGTGGGGCGCGCCCTCTAGGGGGGAACGAGCACACTAGAGGGGGCGCGCTAGAATATCCAAAAGAAAATATTATATTAAAACATTGATTAACTGATTGAAAGGAAAGCACACATACACATACAAAGCAAAATACATTTTGACATATTTAATAACTTTATAATAAGTTATTAAGAGTAAAAGTTAAAGTAAAACAACTTACTAAATCAAAACATACTAAATTAAAAACAAATTTAATAATTATTAGTGACTTCCTTGGGCCTGCCTTGCAGCAAAGTCTTAATATTAGAAATAGTCATTCTCAGTTCAGTTTATATATTTAGCCGAGATCTATATTTTGTCTTCAAAGAAACCACAGCAGAAAATCCAGTTTCACAAAGGTAGGATGTTGAAATGGTATTAGAATGTGAAATTCCATTGTTTTTAGTGCAGAAAAATCTTCCATACTCCTGCCCAAAATTCAAATAGTGATTTATTACTAAATTGTCTTTTAGTTCCACCACTTGTCGTGAAGTCTATGAATTTTTCTTTCTCATCAATTGAGAGTTCTTCGGGAATCTTATAAAATGGATCCCTAACCCACTCGTAATTTGCTATAAGTTTGTCGTCAGCAAGAAAATATTTTTTTAAAATTCTTTGTCAGCATGGCTAACTGATTTTCAATGGTTACAAAAACAACTTTTACATGTTCTTCTTCAGCCTTGTAAGTTTTAGTACAATCATCGCATTTGCAAACATTGTTAGGTTTTTTTTTGTTTGCTTTTTTTTTTGCTTTAAATTTCTTCTCCACAATTCCAATTTTCTACAAAAAGCATTAACTTTATCATTCGTATCCATCATATATATATTTGCTCCTTGGAGTTGAAGATTCAAGTTATTTAATTTCTCGAATATGTCGACCAAATAGATCAATTTCATCACAAATAAACCATCGCGAAAATTCTCGGCCTCCAGTCTGTTTTCTTCTAGGAAAATGGCGATTTCTTCACTTTATTCATAAACATGTTGTAAAAATTTCCCACGTGATAACCATCTTGCCTCGCTATAAAAAAGAAACGCTGAATGTACTGAACCCATGTCTTTACAAAGTGCGGAAAAGATTCTCGATTTCAGGGGTCTCATTTTTATATAATTTACTACGGTTACAACCATAGTTAACACAATATTCAGACATTTCTGTCGAAGCCAAAGCTTCTCTGTGGATCATGCAATTTGTCCAGATGCACAGAGGCGATTTTTGTTTTACAAATGCTTGCATACCTTGGAATCTTTCGGACATTGAACGAGCACCTTCGGTGCATATTCCGACGCAATTTTTCCATTCTATGTTTGTCTCGTTCATGAAATCATTTAAAATAGCAAATAATGCAAGCGCTGTTATTTTGAGTTCTATTGGTTTGCAGAAAAGTAGTTCTTCTACTACTGACATATTATCACAAAATCTAACACAGGCAATTAAATGAGCATCTTTATTACTATCTAATGCTTCATCAAGCTGTTATGAAAACAATTTGTCACGCTTCGAGAAAGGCTGACACTGTACATATTAAGTTATATCACCAATTCGACGAGCAATAGTACCATTTGAAAAAGGTATGGCCTGAATTGTTTTGAAAAATTATCTCCAAACATAGTTTCTAAAATCTCAATTGCTGCTGGCGAAATAAGCTCTTCACCAATGGTGGGGAGATTTTTTTTTTTTTTTTTTTTTTTTTTTTTTTTATCTGGCTATTTAATATGAACTTTGTAAGATGCAATTAAAGCTTTTTTATTCACAGACAAATTTCTTTAAAAAATGATTTTTGCTTTTTATATGATTTTAATTTTAATTCGAAGAATTCTCTGGGCTTGTTGACGTACTCACTATAAAGCGTTTCCAAATGTCGTTTAAATTTATTAGGTTTCATGCGGCCAACATTTTTGAGCAAATGATACACAGGGGGCCTTTCTTCTTCCTTTACTTCAGTACTGGTCAATCCAAAATTTAAGTATTCTTGATTTTATTTTCGGAACCAAGCTCGTCTGTGTACTTGTTGGTGCTTGACTATCGTCTAATGCTCCCTTACTTCCGCTTAAAAATTAATCCATGAGTCTGCATAATTCTCTTGCCGTGAATATTTAATATGGTGAATTGCAATTAACACGAAAACATATATAACATACACATTCACGATATATTTGATAGCGATAGAAGGATCGATTCGAATGAGACTGGCTGGAATTGAAACTTGCGTTATCGAACATTTTCTTTATTTATATGAGAAAATATTTGCTCTGCGCATGCTCGAGACGGTATCGGTCGTGTGAATTCCCTTCCACAAACATTACTTATTGTTTTTCTCTTTTGTTTAGTCGTGCTTCTGTTTTATTTCTTTTATTATTTATTATTCGAAAAAAAGGTATTCCCAGTTTCTAAATTTAGCTCACTCCGTCTAAGTTAACTTTCATTAACGATTTTTTCTACTTTCATATTCTTTTAACGTTATCTTCCTGTTTGGCTTTCATTTCAAATATAATATTTAAATTTTCCCCGCTTTCATTCGCTTTACCTGTTAACCGCCAACATGGCAAAATGCCAAATGTGGTTTTTCGCCAACGTTGGCTCACTTTTACTCTTGTTTTGGCAGTTAGTTAAAAATAATTTAAAAACAGAATCCAAAATACTCAATATATTTTATTGTTGTATACATTTTATTGTAAGCGAGGGGGGGGCGATGAAAATTATTATTGAAAACTGGGCCGCGAATAATGAAAGGTTGAGAAACGCTGTTGTAAATGAGTTGGTTTCAAAGTATCCCTGTGCAGTAGAGAAACAAAATCGAAACTTCGAGTTAAGAAAAGGGGAGTGGTAGACTGATGGTAAAGTCTCGGCTCTGATGCCAAAGGGTTTCAAGTTCGAGCCACAATTCCGCCGAAGGGCCGTCATGCAAACTGGTCTAGTACACTCTAAATCCGTCGGAGCCGAAGACACTCGCGCTGGTTTGGTATGGATATTTGAAAGGGACTGCCAGTTCTGGCGTCGCTATCGCCCTCTGTCTACGGTCCAAAGTTACGAGATCTGTCCCAAAAAAAACCTAGTGTTGTTTTAAAACGGGACGTTAATATAACTAAAATAAATCGAGGAAGTACCAAATATCCATTAACACGTGTACTGTCATGGTGCAAGCCCGATATTCGAACCATCTATCTAATTAGATGACCCCTTCTTTGCAATCTCTTAAGTATAGTAGTAAAGGGGTGGTCTAATTAGATAGGTAGTTCGAACGCGATTGACCCATGGCAGTGTGCATGTTAAATGCATTTCAGATCAAGGGGACTGAACGAAGAAAAAAAATGCGAAGAAAAGTATTTATAATACGATCATTTTTTTAACTTTAGAACACTTTATTTAATGTTTAATTAAATAAAGTGTTCTGACATTTATGACAGTTTTTATTTTCTAGTTAACAAAGAATGATTTTTATAAAGTCTTAATATTAAACCTCGATATTTTGATGGATCTTTTCTTTTCAGACCTCCCAAATTAAATAAAAAAATGATGGAATTAGGTTTGTTTGTCTTCTGGGAGTGACTTCCATGACTCATAAATTTTATGACCTAAATTTCAAATGTGATTTTTCAAGGAATTTGTCGTATTCGTTTATGAAAAACATCCGTATGAAATTTGCCTACCCATCTGAATTTATGCAAACGTAATCATTAAAAAACACAAAGTTCTAGGCTGATGAAATTTGGTATAGAGTTTTAGCACCAGAATTACAGATTTGTAACGAAATCACCTAAAGGTTATTTGAGCGTGAAGACTCAAATGGAATGTGCTCTTGGTGTCAAAATTATTAATCTGTATCGAATTTTATGTCCAGTCTTCCACTGGGATCCTAATGTCTTTTTGATTCTTGTAAGCGGGCCTCATAACTTAAAAAAAGAAAGGAAAAGAAAAAAGTGAGGGAAAGAAAGAAACACGCGCCATCCTGCTTTGCACCCAAGAGAACTCCGTTTTCCAAGACGCATAAATTCGCTTGTAACACTGCTTTGGTGGATGCAAGAAGAAGCTTATTATATTAAAAAGGCGCCTTCCCCTTTGATGTGTGACGTTGTGTTTTTGTTTTGCGCAAGCAAATTCATTTTTTTTCTTTTAGTGGTGTAGTTTGTTATCTGTGAAAGATTTCAGTAAATGCAGAACCGCAAGCCCTCCGGATAATGGAGGTAAAGTGTTTTTTCAAAACTTTTGATTAATGTTGATGTTCAGAGACTTTGAAATTTCAAGTTTACGTTAACGACTGCTGCGCTGCCCTATTTGCTTCCGAAAGAAATCATAAAGCTCACCACGTTTTTCTTGATTATGAAAATCATCATGTCATCAGAATTTAGCTCTAGAAAAACAGTCATTTTGTCCGCAAAAGGAATTTCTAGCGTTCATATTTTCTTTGCTAACAGTCAGGATTTTTATTCGCTCGTTGACTTATTTATAAATTATATGTTGAATAAAAATTATTTCTGTTTACTCATTGTTGCCGACGTTATAAATATGTTTACTTATGAATAATGGATACTGATAATTTTGATGCTTGAAAAAATATTGTTGACTAAGATGTGTTTCTATTCTACCTTAAATTTATTTACTCAGCATTTGTTTTTCATGTCACGGAGAATTCAGAAATGAGACTAAAAAAACTGCTAATTAAAGATTGGCAGTAGATATGGAATAATTCCATCAATGGACAAACAACCTATCAACATTTCAAAACCGTTTCTATTAATCTAAACGTCTCTATTGGTGGTGATTTTTATCTTAACCAAGTGTACACTGGTCATAGTGTATTCTCTGTGCATCAAAGTCGTTTCTTTGACCAAAGTTCGACTTGTCACCGAAGAAGGATCTATAAATCACGTGACTATGAGCTTGTGCATTACGGTGAGAACACAGACTTAGATGGCCAAAAAATAAATGTCTCTTGAAGTCGAATCATTCATAAAAAATTCCAGTCATTAAATCTTCTATTTGGGTCATTTTGTCAAATCTTTTGTATTTTTCTCTCTCTTAATGTAAAAAGTTAACACTCTTTTAACTTATTTTTTGCATTTATAATGTTTCACAACTTAATATGTAATGTTTTTTTCTATTCTTTTTTCTGTACCATTGTGCGTTTTCACTAGAGGGTTCTTTATTGTTTACAAGGGTCCAATGTCATCACTTGTAATTTGTTTTTTCGTGTTAGGTGGGGCTGTCTTCGGCGCCCCCATCAAGTTACTCGCGTGCATCCGGGTAGATTGGGCTATCTGACAGTATTCAGTTTATATGAAAATTATAAAATATGAGATTGTATACAATTGTAGCGTAACATTAAAATTTGAAATGTCACGGACATTTCTATTCGATTTAATTGAGAGATATATAATTAAATAGAGGAGGTGATGAAGAAAAAGCTCTTGTTGGTCATATACAACTCTTTAAGAATTTGAGAGCAACTATTATATCGGAATGATTTATATTCATTTTTCTCGTCATTTTGATTCATTCTTTTTTTTTTGTGCACATTTTCGGCATTATTTTCAAACATGTGATCACAAAGAATCTTTGTGGAACAAAATCGATCGAAAAATATCTTTACAAGTCTTATAGAATTTTGAATTTTTTTTCTAGTGTTGCGGAATTTGCACGGAATTGATTCTGGGATCAGATCTGAAATCGTACTTTTCGCGATGCTCATTTAGTAAACTTCATCGATCGAGAGCTTATTTTTTTTTTATAGAAATTGCAGCAAACAATTTCTTTTCTGAATTAGAAATTCATTAATAAACACGAAAATACTGAAATGTAAGTGCTTTACAGGAAAAAATTCGAAGATAAAAAAAGAAAGGGTAAGGTTTAGAAGTGACTGAATGACTAAGGCAGCTGACTAGAAAAATTGATTGCAAGTTCATTTTTTACAAAACTGAAACAACTCGAATTAATAAAAAGTGTGTAAAAAATTTATGTAGGTTGCCAAACATTTTTCAAAATGTTGATGAAGGAAAAAAGTGACGTAATGAAAGGACTAACTATGAATTCTCAAAAATCATTTCACACAGCATGGAGTGAATGTGAATGCTAAATCAATCAAGCAAAGCAGTCAAGAAACCAAACACCATTTTTCAAAAGGAAATCATTCCTCTTGTTTCATTAATTTCATTTATTCGTACAAGAATACAAAAATATTTACAAAACGTTTTATGTCGATTTTTTCAATAACATTGTAATAACTAGAAGGAAAAAATAAATACGGAAATTTGCAATAACTTCAGTGCATTATTGTATCGATTGTGTAAATAGCATTTTAATAACAAATATACAGAATAAAATAAACATGGAAATTTGTTAATAAGGCTATTATATAGTACATTCTATATTAGTTATTGTTATTCCAGTGACATAAATAATATATAAATATTAAATTATATGTACAGAAGGATGAAATAAATACAAAAGTTCTTAATACGAGTAATTTGTAGTAACTTTTTTGTTACTCACTACTAACTTTAAATAGGCATTTTGAATCATTTCCAATAAAACCTGAAAAAGAAAAAAAAAACATTCTGTGATTTAGTCTGCCATAAATCATACAATTATCATTTAATTTCTAAATCATGTTTGTTGAAAGATACAGATTATTTTTTTATTGTACCTGTGATTATATGACTTGATTTTAAACAAATGATAATGAAACCTGTTACTAAATCTCATTTCATTAAAATTGTGATATCAGAGAAAGATACTCAGTAATGTTGTTTTCTCCATTAGTTTCATTCAGAATTAATCTTAAAACATTTTCTTTTTAAGAGAGGCTTTAAAAAACATTTTCAGACTTATATTAATGAGGCAATGTCACTTTCGACTTTCTTCAATTTATCTTTGATATTTCAATAATTAATTTAAATTTTACTACATTTTAATTTGCAAAGAAGAATGCTTTAGAAAAGAAATACTCAGCAATAAAAATTTCTAATAATATAACTTTAATTAAAAAATTAAATTTTTGAAATATCTTACCAACGTTTTTTGTACAGAGATCTATTAAATTTTTATTGAATGAATTTGATAAAAAAAATATTAAAACATACTTTTAATAATGTACCGATAAATAACAATTATATATAAATGGAATCTTGAAGGATTTCACTTTTTCAAATTCATTGTCAGATGGCGCCACTGAATAGACACTAAATTTGATGAAATGAATGGGCTAACTGAAAATTAGATCCGAAAATATAAAAACAATACGTTGTAATCGAGAACAAATGCACAAAATTTGAATTTTCGGAAACATGAAGAAGCGGATGAAATGACCATTCCAAAATTTTATTTTTTAAACATTAAATTAGTGAAGTGAAATAAAAGCTGACAAAATCAGTTTCAAGTTATTCATTTGCTATTTGCAGTCAGTTGCTATTATTAAACAAGAATTTATGCACAAGTAAAGAAGTCCACTCATTCCACTTTCGATATCCAGTTTATGTTAATTTAGACAGTATGAGAAAAGCTAAGGCATGTATCTCCATGATATTACATTGTTTTGAATATGACCCTAAAATATTTCAAAATAAGTTATTTGTATCATCAGTATTTATATTAAACATACTCTGTTTTTAGTGCAACCAAGTTTTATACTTCATTTCAGAAATTGCGTAATGTGATGCAGTCAAAGCAGTAGCAACACTTATGACTGCATTCAACGTGATCATTCACGTAACATTTAACGTGATCATTCATGTAACATTCAACGCGATCTCTTGTGGCTTTCTCAGTACCTTGATACTGATACAACAAGGAGAAACCAGATCGTGAAACTCGATATATCTTGGCTTAGAATTTGGCGACATTGCTTTTGATGCCGATAGATGGTAGCCTAGGGAGTATCAAATCCAATGTATTTAGAAGTGATTTGGGAAAACAGAGAAAGATTTGCACGCGAAGGCGAGTGTATTAATCAGTGCTCTGTATAACAGCTGTCTTATATTCTATTCTTTCTAAGAAGTACAGGACCGTATTTTACTGTAACCTGACTGAGGAAGAGAGTTTCCAGTAAGATAATCTTTATACCAAAGTAAAAAAGGCCTGAATAAAGGAGGTACAGCTTTTTATCCAGATTCTTCTTTGTTGAAAGAATTTTTAAACTTCACAAATGAATAAAAATGTTATGATTTTTTTAATATCCATTTAACTCTAAGTGTAGTCTTTTTTTCCGGTATTGTAACTATATCAAAAAATTTTTTTTTAATCAAAATCGTTGAATAATTGAATTATGAAATAATTGAAGTATTTCCTTTCTTTCAGTCATTTATACTTCATATACTTTTATGTAAAATAATCATTTTTTCAAAAATATTTATTTTATTCTTCTAAATATGATAAAAATCAAAATCCAAGAATTCCGGAACTATGATCAAATCCCTTTTCACATAAAGCTTTAGTAAGTATAATTCCATAAGTCCCATATTCTCTTGACATTGCAGCATGTGACTTTTTTTTTATTTCAACGAATGAAATTGCCTCTTTATAGTCATTCGTTTTAAAATAATAATGCCATGAAAGGAAAATCGCTTATAAAGGAAACGTTTCGTGGTGACGAATTTATGTCATATTTTGAGGATTTGGGAAAACATTGAAGAAAGTAAACTGCAATCCTGAAGGATAACTTAGAAAGATATGTAGCAGAAATTAGCCAATAAATTGACTCCTTTAGTTTTATGTCGGCATTTCCTTTATTTTATTATCATGGCGGTATTTTTTCAGCAGTCCTGTAACCAAAAACTTAGAACCTCAAAGGAACAGATGATAATGGGTCCTACTCTTAATTGCTTCTTCCAACATTGATAATTTCTTTTTTGATAGTTATTGTTGTTCATTTGATTATCTGGGTTCTGGGTATAGCCGACCACCCCGCTACCACTGAACGTAGCAGTATCGACAGGATTTGTTGTGGCCGACTGCTATCTTAAGCGTAGTCCAACCTTGCATTGACCGATTTGTCAAATTGACATTCTCTTCGAGATAATTGGCCACAAAGTGGTCAATTACTGTCCTTCCTTATCTACAAACTCTCAAATAGTTGGTAAAAATCTGACAATTTTTGACATCATATCCTTCAGAGTTTTAAGATTACCTTGTACCATCAGTACTGTACTTAAGTCATTATTATAATGGGTCCCACTCTTAATTACTTCTTCCAACATTTATAATTTCTTTTTTAGTTATAGTTGTTCATTTGATTATCTGACATCTGGGTTCTGGACACATGCACACGGATCATAAATTTGTCAACTAACTCGTCTTTTGACAGATGGTTGTTTCACTGATAACAGTCAGTTGTAGAAGCGATTGCAACATTATTTATCTTCAATTATGGAAAAATCTGATATTCTTTTTCATAAAATTTGAAATGATGTAATTTCCATGCTGCGTTTTTTAATATTTTTGGATAATTATGAAAATATCTAAAAGCATGCCATATGTTCAGGATTTAATATGATAGCGCATTCCCTAATCAAGAGGTGCCATTTAATTCTATTATAAAGAAAATGAAGCAATCTTTTGAAACTTATGAACTAAATAGGTTTTTGCGATCTACTCGGGCTTTTTGCCGATTTGAGGGAGGTGCCATCGTGTTCTGTTTTCATACTAATCATAGAACACTCATTGTGGAAAGTAAATTCATGTGATTACCTTTAGGTACTTGAGAAGTTGTAAGTGTGCTTCGCCCTTTGAAAACGAATCTCAACGGCGACATATCCGACCATGCCAATGAAGAGGAAGATGATAAGGATGGTTATCTTGGGCAAAATGCAAAGGAAGGAGCTGTAGAAAAAGGCCAGGGCGAACCCCGTTGATTCCCAGAGCCTGTAGTTAGAGTAGGCAGCCTCTTCTTGGTTCCGGAACAGGGCTCCGTAGAAAGCTGCAACAAAATACGAATTCAGAAGAGAAAGATACTATAACTTGCTTTGTGTTGACTTAATAATTGCATAGCAACGAGTAAAATGACTGCTGTCATTAACAGACTACACGAACGGAACGCATGCGGCCCCAGTTATTTTTGTTCTATGAATCACAAATCAGACAGCGATTCTGCAAGACAGCGACGACTGTGAGAATGAATGGATCACAAACATTCATAAAAATCATCTGTAGATATGCAGAGGAGTAGAAACAGGCGAAGCAATTTTCGCTGACTAGATATAGGAATCAGACGAGTCGCATACACTGATACAGGAACATTTCTAATCAACTCAACAGCAGAAACTTACCCTCATCTGCTGATGGTATAACTTTAATTTCCCACCAATTACATTGTAACAAGAGGATGTATTAAAAGAAGCCTTTTCCTAAGTGTTTCGGAATATTGGTTCCAAAATCTCTGCTGTATCTTGCAGTAAACAAAATTTTTATTCTTTATAGGTTATTTAAGACAGTTTTTTTCCTTTTTAAATTTATTATAACCTGTTTAAAAATGTATGTACTGACATTTTTAATGTAAATAGAAAATAACTACATTTAATTGTATTAACTCCTTAGTATATCATGACAAGTCTGACTTGGATATTGAATTATATGAGTTTTTAATTTGAAATCTGCAATTAAGTGAAAGAAATAAATCATTTAAAAGGCTAAAATCACACAGAAACGTTTTAATACCTCAAATGGCCTTGAATTATAAAAGGAGTTAAAATAACGATAAATATCCCAAATGGAATATGGCATCTAATTAGGAAGTTAAGTAAATTCATAGGTCAAGGGGTAAACTATATTGCTATTGTCAACCCATAAACTAAGAAAATATATATTAATTTCCGAGAAGGGGGAGATGTTTTTCTCGAAAACCTCCATTTCCATCCAGCTTATCATTTGCTGGCTGTGGAAGGAAAAACCTTGCCCAATATAGAATCAAAACTGTCGCCTGCCAGCACCGATTCACTAAGTAATGACTCGTCTCTGGTTAAATTCAGTTATATTAACGTCTCGTTTTAAAACAACACCAGGAGAACAGACCTCGTACTTCTGATCCGCGGTCAGATGACGAGAAAGACGTCTGAGCTGTCACCCCCTTTCCAAACATCCACACCACGCAAGCGGAAGACGATTGGCCCCGATGGATTTAGCCATCAGACCCGCTTACATGGGGGTTCATCGGTGGAAACGGGTCTCGAACCTGAAACCATCCAGGTTCGAAGCCGAGACCGTACCATCAGGCCACCGCGGGCCTATGCCTCGGTTCTAATCATCTTTAAATGGCGAATTCCGCATTGTACACATCTGCCCTTAAACTAAAATAGTCCGAGTCTTCAGTGACTCGCCAGCATTTCCGAATCGGTACTGTTTGCCATTATGAATTGACTCTAGAGATGTGTGCTCTATATATGGTCTCAATTGATGTAATTGTTTATATATGTGTGTATTTTCTATTTAATATTTTATCGGGAATAAAACAGAAATTTAAAGGGCAGTACACAGCCACAATACACAGCCTGCAAACCGTGCATCTTTTTTAATTGCTTAACAAGTTGTTACTTATTCACGTCCCCTTTGTCTCGTAATGTTGCAAAATAATTAGGACTTCTTTCTAACGCGCATAAAATAAGCTGCGAAATTTTATTCGAAAACTCTGCAGTAGATTTTGCTAGAGTTTTTTTTATGGTATATAGTGATCTCCATTTTTTTTATATCTACAGTTTCTATGAAACTGTGTCTCAGAAACATGAAACACATCTTTCATTTCAAGCAGTAGTCTATCACAAAATTTTTTGAATTACTTGTTACGACATCATAAAGGATCGGGCTAAATGATTCAATGTTAAATTGGCAGATGAAAATTCTTTATAATGAAGTAAATGAAAGAATATCTCTAATAATACTTTAAGCAGTTTGAAAGAACATGGAAAAAAGAGATCGCTAGTTTAGACAGTTTTGTGGCAAGTTGGGATATTTTTTTGCGATTTCATAACATTTTCGCTTTGGACACCTGCAACTTTTCTCACTTCTAGTTTTTAATTTTAACATCATAAAATCTTGAGATTGAGTGCTTCGTTTGAATTTCTCAGTATTTCACATCCTCTCAAAAATATCTCATTAATACATTTTGTTTTTAAACATTATCGTAAAAATGATATTAACTACAGTTTTTTTTTTGTTACTCTTATTATTATCTAGAGCCTAATAAAAAGTGCAACATGCCCATTGAATTCGCAAGGTGGTAATTGCTGCAATTCTAAACTTTGCAGCAAATTTTCTGTTCATTGATGAAGCTGCTTTCTCACTAAAGACAGTAATGATTGTTCACTATTTCTTTTGCAGGCTGATGAACACACGACCAACCAAAAATAATCCCCAAAAAAATTTCTGTCAATCTCTGATTTGGTGTTGTAGGAGAAATTTACTAGTACTTTTTGTTAATGGTTGCAATTATTTAAGGTATCCTTAAAAAATTTGATTTTTCAATTTGAATCAATTAATTGATTTTTTTCACTAAAACAAGCATTCTACTCATTACAGAAATGTATAACTTGTATAGGTTGAAAAGTCGAAAGTTTTTTATGAATTATCTTTTAACAATGAATCTAACAGGATCTCCTTTAATAGAAAGTTAATTTTTTT
>JAPMOR010003760.1:0-26473 GCA_026543865.1 Argiope aurantia | reverse complement strand
TTCATTATTAGCATAATAATGAATGAAAATAAATTCACTGTAATTAGTAAACCTATGCACATATGTTGACTTTGGAGTGATTGTACTCAGAATTATTTGTTCTACGTTTATTGGATTTTGTGATGAACTTGAAAACTATTCCCTCAAAACTCGATTTGTCCTTAAAAAACAAATACTGAGAAACAAATATTTTTCTACTGTTATATAAGTCATTCCTTCAAAATGTCGAGGGCTGCGGTGGCCTGGTGGTAAGGTCTCGGCTTCGGAACCGGAGGGTTTCAGGTTCGAGACCCGATTCCACCGAAGAACCGTCGTGTAAGGGGGGCTGTTGCACGTTAAATCCGTCCTGACCAAACGTTCTCCCGCTGGTGTGGAGTGGAGAGGGGGGTGCCAGCTCAGTTGTCGTCCTCGTCATCTGACCGCGGTTCAAAATGACGAGGTCCGTCCCAAAATAGCCCTAGTGTTGCTTCAAAAGGGACGTTAATATAACTAAACTAAACTAAACTGTCCTTCAATATGTCCTACGTTTTCTATCAGATATTACATTTTATTTACGAAGAAGTCCCATTTATTTACTACAGAAATTTCGGCAATTTTCGTTCTTTAGAACTTGCCAGTTGCCTTAATGTTCAAACAAGAAGCTCTATCAGAAATGTTGACTGCTGCTTTTGTGTTTAGGTGTCACCATGTTTAGTTTCGATAGAATGTGGCTCCTGCTCTTTTTAACAAGTAAGTCACACTTGTAATGCCCATTTTTCCGAGCGCAAACAAAATGATGTATTGGCCTTCTGTGATAAATGGCCTTCAAAAATATTTAGTGATGAGAAGAAGTGACACTTGAATGAACCAGAAGAATATAAATTTTGCTAGCATGATTTAAGAAGCGAACCAAGAAGCATTTTTAGCAGACAGTCAAGTGAAGGATCAGTAACGATTTAGTGAAATGTTGGATTTAATGGACGAAGAGTTTTAGCAATCAACTCCCAGGACTATCAGCACATCATTTTATGTCAGTATATGGAAGACTGACTTCGTTCGACAGGTTTTTTTTTGGGGGGGGAGGTAAAATATGTGTTTATGTGTGTTTTAGGAATATATGAATCACATACTGATTACATATGAATATTTTTCAATCTTACTTACGTATGAACTGGCCATTTAAATAAAAAATAATGACTGACTTATGTTTATAACATGTTTATCATGTTAAACATGTCATTCGAAATAATTTGCTATATTATAGTATTCATTTTACAGTTTATCTGCCATTACTTTTATTTTTGAGCTTACACTCAGTTTTATTATGGTGAAATCGGGTCTTATCACAATGCAAGTAGGGTTTTTTTTCCCTAATGACTTAACCTTAACTTGCGGTTCATGTAATGTTTATAACTATACACATATGGAAAAAAAAAGTATCAAATTCTTAATTTTGCTTAATTCTTATTTTATGCTTTTGTTTACATTTTTGGGAACAGAGCGTATTTATAAAAATATTATATTCTATTTTAAATATTTTTAATCGAATAATTTTTCTATTATGATCTAGGTACTGTAGGATCTCATGTCTGTACGTTAGAGTTTGGTTTATATTTTAGTCCAGATAAATTACAAATGTTAACAGATATCTGCAGAATGCTTGCTGTTTTCTTTTTTTATATATAAATTGTTCAGAGAAGACACCTTGACTTTTTGCCTTTTCTGGAGTTAACATCTAATTTGTCCTAGCGATTGTGTAAATTTAGATAATATTTGTCTGTGCGCATTCGTGCCTTTGAAACTTTTATATCACATCAGCCACAATACTTACAGTTGATTTGCGTCTGCCAGATGGCATCGCTAAGACCCCAGATACCCGCCAACACGAAGAACACTACGGACTGGTCACTGTTCGGTTCCCAGAGGTAGAGGACGATGCAGACGCCGAGGTTGCCGGCTGCGCCGAAGAACATGATTGTCATCCTCGACACATATTTTACCAGTCGACCTGCACAAAAAGACGTCACAGCATCTACAACGCCGAAGCAGATGAAGACCAGACCCACGTGATACATTCCCCATGCACACGCCACATAAGCCTGAAAAAGAATTGACATATCCTCTCAAAGGGAGGGATTAATCGTTAAATCTTTGTCTGAAATACAAAGGTTTTCGCGGTTATAGCGTAATATCTTAATGAGACCAGAAACATATTTTTAAGTCTGAGTTTGAAAGCAGGGGCTTTTTTCCACATGGGACTGCAAAACTAAATATAAGTGAATAAATTATCATTTTTGTTCCCTCTATACATTGCCTGTAGCTACATCAAGGTCTAAACTCTATTTTTTTAAAAAAAATAAGAAGGATAATGCAGGATTATTCAAAACACTCGCGCCGATTGTAAATGGCTGTAAATTTTATGTAAAGAACGAAAGGAGGGAAGAATATGAATATAATTTAAAAGGGAGCTTACAATTTTGTTTAAAAATTCCCGATATCACTTTCCTTGGTCACTCGGGCAACATTCATTTTGCATTAGACGCTGCGAAGTATACTCGCAACCGTTGGTATACGCATTCGATAGCTGTATATACGATCTACATGTGGCTATTTAAAACTTCTGAAGTTGCTTCTTTTGTCTTCATTTCATTGTATTTCGGCTTTGAACTTCTTTTGATGTTTCTTACACATGCAGCAGTAAACAAATTACAGGATTGTGTAGAGATTGCCTCAATATTAGCGAAATGAGCTACCATATGGATGTTGTCCGTGTGGCCAAGAAAAATCACATCAGGCATTTATTAAGCATCTAAACAAGACTTTTGCTCTGTATTGTATTCAATTGTTTCCTTTCTAATGAGGGAATATATATGTAAAAAATATTCTTAAAAAATAATCCGACTTCCATTCTTACTTTATAAGAGCAAATGTAACAAAAAGGTTATAAACATTTGTTATGGATACAACTGTTTTGAATAGCCTTGTATATGTATTACGAAATGGTCATTGAATATGTAACACGTATGTGCGATTAATTCAAAGAATACAAGTGGTCAAATAAATATTATTGCACAGTAAAGGATTACAACATCATCTTTTGTGCTATCAGTGCTTTAAATTCCCAGTGAGTAATCTGAAATGATACCTTCTGGAGTAAATAACGTCACAATTCCACTATAGATGGCGCCATAATTTCTTTTGTTCGTAGTTGTGTTTGTTGCCTCCAATTTGCTTTTAAGATGTGACAGTGCTTTTTTAAGGTTTAGGTACATTTACAGGAAAGGTTGATGGTTGTATAAAAGTGCAAACCGGGAGTTTTCGTCCTATGAAATGCACTTTAAAGAGTAATCGTGTTTATGTGTCGCTTTAACTGAAGTTATCAAATGAATGAAAATCCTCTACAAATATCAAACATGATCTTTTACGCAAACGATTGAAAATCAAAATGAGATTTCGTGATTAAGGAATATGAGACAGAAAAAGAGTTTTATTATAAAAGAGTATTATAAAGTGTGTGGAGCATGCTTCATATGGAGGGGAAATATATGTGAAAGATATTCTTAAAAACAAGCCCGACTTCCATACTTACTTTATTAGAGCAAATAGGAAAAAAACATTATAAAAATATAATCTTATATACATGATGATTCATTTATTTTGTGAGAATTCAAGCCTACATTGCACTTTGTAGACACTACATAGTTGATCTCTATATTACACATAAAATCTCTATCTCTATATTACACATAACACAATCACATCACAATTAATAATATTGTATTTGCTATTATTGATTGTTTTAATTTCATATTATTTACTTGTCATGTTCTTTTTAATTTTCTCTCAATTAGTTTAGTGGAAGATTAACGTCTGAAAACATATTCCTTTCTATAATGCGATCCTAAATTAAGGTGGCTGTTTCAAATTGGAAACTCCATTTTTTTTAATAACTTTTTACCTTTCCTTTTTTAGGTTTCTCGGATTATGTATTTTCTTCTAGATTATTATTTCTGTGTTATTAAGATAAATTATATATATCAAGCATCCCTTATTTGTATAATGTTAAAAAGCCTCTGTATATCTAGTGGAGAGAAAAAGGACCCTCGTTTCAATATTTTACTTAGCATAATTCCTGGGCTGATGGAAAATTTTGTTATCTTTCAGATGCATCAATAGTCACTTCTCTTTTTTCTTGTAACATCAAAGTGTCATATTATATTTAATGCATTACATTAGCATTAATTGTCTCCAATCAAAAATATATCAATCTGAAAAAAAGCTGTACTTACCTTGGTGTAATCTCCCAAAATGAAACCTTGCTCAAGACCACTGAAGATGGTGATGGGGACTAAAAGCATCTGATCCGGCTTTTTCAGGTGTTTCAACGTGGCTGCCACTTTTGCGATCAGACTTTCGCCGTCGTCCTCTTTCTTCTGCTTGATTGTATCCAAGAACAGAGCTGTGGTCATGGCGGCCAGAAGAGTGAGGCCTAAATAGATTCCGATCAGCATATACCTCTTATCGTTGCTTGGAGGTATGAGATTTTCATTTATGCCAAAACAGAAATCCGCCCCACAGACTACTTCATCAGGGGATATATTAGACGAATCATTGAGAAAGGACTTAATGATTGAAGTGTAATTCTGCGGTACATCATTGGCGACTTCATTCTTGGACGGTCTCAAAACGAAGAAGGACACAAGATTGCCCCAGATCTGGGTGTTCTGAAAAACCATGAAGAAGATACCAAAGAAGCGTGCTGTTACGACATCAGCCGTATCCGAGCTTTGACTTGCATACAGGACGCTGATCTCATTTAAATAGGTGCATTTGGCTGACCAGAGGGGAGCTGCTCCAAGACCAATTAGGATGGCCGCTGGCACAAGCGTCTCCATAGCTGGGTAGAAATTTGCAGCTATATATGGAGCGTATGTGAGGGTGCACAGAACCAGGGTGATTTTGCAGCCGAATTTTCTAATGATGAGTTTGGGGAGGAAGAGGGAGGAGAATATGAGGGCTGCATAGATGACGCTTTGTGAGACCACCCCTAAGTTATCCTCGATATTGAGAGTGCTCTGGAGATTAGCCAATGCTTGGTAAGAGCTGAAGAGGAAGAAGTACCCCAGACAGAGAACTATCAAGTTTTTCAGAATTCTCCCTTTGGACATGATGGGAGGTTTTGTAAGCATCGTTGTAACAGTACTTTCCTTTACAGCACCAGTGTTATTCATTTCTAACTTTTCAGGTTGGGCTTCTTTCTTCATTTGAATGTAGATTATCTGTAATCTAATAATGCATAGATTTTTTTAAAAAATAAAAATAATGCAACAGTTAATCATCAAAAAAATACAAAATGCTCGGAGAAAAATGGTTCCGAATAATTTAAATGTACTTTACAATTCCTGTAAAATTTATCCATCGATTTCAGATTTTGAGTCACTGAATGGGCAGATATTGGTATTAATTTTATTTTTTAATCTTTAACTGTTTTTATATAACTCTTTCCTCCTCCATTTTTAATTTTTCATATTTTATTTTATTTTTAAACTTTTTATTCTATTTTTAATTTTATAATATGCCAAACTGTTAATAGAATAATTGAAAATAATAGATAGATGAGTAGATATAATTTCAATATTCAGAGACATAATGTTCTGAATATTAAAACATTCATGCAAATTGTATTTGAGTGCTCTCTGTTTTTTTCCCTTGAGTTTATATTACTGACTAGCCGCCTTTGGCGACCAGCCGGTTCGCCAGTATTACCGCTCACTACAATTTTCAATTAAATATTTTAAGTAACTGGTCTCTTAAAGGATTCTCAAACAAAACATTTTTAATCTTCAAATTTTGATAGTCATACCATATATTGTTTAGATCGTTTCGTTCAATTTACTATATATATTTTGCTAATTTGTTGCCATTTCCGGTAAAACTTCAACTTTAATTTAAAATGTAAATGACGAAATTGCAATTAATATAAAGATATTTTTTAATAAAACCAAGCGTTTTATTTTATTTATCATCTTTATTGTTATTTATTAATTATTATTATTATTGAATGTGAGTATTGCAAACAGAATCGCTCGGTATTTAAGTCTTATGTGAACTACAAAATATTTTTCATAATTTATGTAATATCTCAAACAATAATTCAACAAAAACTTCTCAGATTCAGCATAAAATTCAGTTTTTAGTTTTGCTTTCAAAAGGATTGAAATGAAATCAATAATAATATTTTGTTCCTGCTTATAAATATATTTCAAAAATTATGAAGTCTAAATTTAACGCAGTAAGGTATCATATTCTGATAAATTGGGGTTGCGATACATCTAAGATAAGTCCGTCCATCCGCCCTGCAGACACATGAAATAATAGAAATCAAAAACGCAACTTAGTAGATGTATGAAATTTGCTCACGTTTTAATAGGTCAGAATCATAGGATATTTTTAATTTAGTTTTGTTATATTAACGTCCAGTTTTAAAGCAACACTGGAGCTATTTTGAGACATATTTCGCAATTTTGAACCACTGTCAGATGATGAGGACGACACTTGAGCTAGCCTCCCCCCCTCTCCAAGCTTCCACACCAGAGGAAGTGTTTTGGGCTTTAATATTCTGTAACATTTATAATAGTAAATTTAAAACATGTTTAAAATTAAAATTAATAAAAAAATTTAAATATTAAAAACGTTTTATTTATAAAGTAAAAGGTAAAAAATAAAGGATTTTATCGAGAAATTGCATTTAAAAAAAATGGTACTTAACTAGAAATTAACCTAAATTTTAAAATTTCAAAACCAGATATGAAATCGTTCTCCATAAAAATCTGGGAGTGAATTGGGTCTTGGATTCGGTGCTGGAGTGGGCCAGGTTAGAAGCCCGATTCCTCTAAAGTCTCTCCATATATACTGGTTTGGTGAACATTAAAGCTGACATTGAAGGTCAAACGTCTTGCACTGGTATAGTTCGACAATTTGGAGAAGTATTTGCAGATTAAGGTGTCGTTTAGATTAACCATGTCCAGGTGATTAAACACATCTGAGCCATGTCCGAGATCATCTGGGCACGATCGGTAAAATGACGAGGCTCCTCCCCAAATCGACTTCGTCTTGCTTCGAAACGGGCTCTTGATATCAGTTAACTCAAATCTATGGTTTTTCCGTCATCGTCCGTTTCTCATGCCTCGACGTAATACAAAGGAAAATAATGCCCCCCCCCACGTACCAGGCATTGGTCTTAAGGGCTCTCAAACTGTATAAGTTTTCCGTTATTTTAAATTTTTATGCTTTAGATTTCCTGTTTTGGAATTTCTGTTCTCTGAAAGTTTTGTATGGTAGGAAAAATGTTGGTTAAATGAAGATACAGAATCTGGGAGATAGATTAATGGATTCATTTCTCATGTAAATCGAAAATTTTTAATACACTTTTTAACTGGCCGTTTTATTATTATCTAAATCATTTTAAAATCTTCAATTGACCATCTGAATAGAAAAATAAAAGATGAATAAGCTAGTGTGGTCAATCAGTTTCTTATAAGAAGATCAGCATGGCCTTTCGTATGTTTTATGTTAAACTCTTTTTACGTTTAAAATTCGTGCAAATATTTCTAGTTTATCAATGGATTACATAGAACAGAATATGTGTAATTTCTAACATTTACATAAGTACTTAATAGGTTTTGCTTCTCTTTATTAGCAATATTTTCTGAGTTGTACATTTTTGATTGCAGGTACACATTAAGCCTAAGATTATGCTAGCGTTATACTACACATTGTAGCGAATAAACAAACACCTTTTGATAATATAATTCGGATTTTTTTATTATCATTTTAAGGATAAATTTTTTGTTATAACTTTCGTTTGCTTTTTATGAAAAACATATTTCCTTTATGCATTTTTTATGTTAAAGTTTTAATCCATTGACATTTGAAAATTGTTTATCAATTTCTATTAAAAAAAGGAATAAAATTCCGAGTATCTTATATTTCGGAAAATATTGTTTATATAAAGAAATTAACTGTTTGAACTATTCACATGAATGTTAAGGATGGTGCTATTTTCGATCTTTTAAAATTAATTTTTAAAATAAGTGTGTAAAAAACAATTTCATTATTTTTGATACACATGATTGAAACTTAATAGAAGAAGGAATTATTATATTATTAAATAAAATTAACGCAATTATTTTTAATTAGTATATGTATCTTCAAAATTCTCAGTTACATTTAATAGAGAAAACTCATTTGTATTTAACAGAGTAAGATTCTATATCTATTAATGTTTCACTGTTAAAATTACAATTTAAAGCAATTATTGAATATTAAAAAAAAAATTATGATATTTCAGTTCGTATTACTTTTCTGATGGCTGGCCTTTTTTTTTATTTTGAGGGGAGAAGGGAGTTTATTCAATGGATATATAAATAGAAAAATAGGCATGTAGATACTGGTTGAAATAAATAAATAACATGGGAAAATATTCTTTAGAAATATTTTGCTAATTTAGATATATAAAAGCTTTTAAAAATTAGATTTTTAAAACTTATCATTTATTAATTAAAAAATTTAATTTTTAAATATTATAAAATTTAATTTTTAAATATTATAAAATTTAATTATTACTAAATCTTAGTAGGATAGTTAAATTTTAAAAATAAAATAATAATCTTGTAGAGGGACGAGACTCTTTTTTTTTTTTTCAGTTTCAGGAACTACTTTTTATTTTATTTTATTTATTTATTTTCAGTTTCAGGAACTACTTTTTATTTTATTTTATTTATTTTTTTTCAGTTTCAGGAACTACTTTTTATTAGCGGGTTAAGTTCCACAGCACAAACATTTAACACAAGCATATTGAAGAACAAGGCATAGAACAAATACACACGGCAAGCAAGGACAACACAAGAGACAAGAATGAAGAATCATGGGAAAACATGGCTCTTGATAGGTGGCTCTAGTAGCGTAGAAAGGAGTCTAGTAGAAAGGAGTCTAGTCTAGTAGAAAGGAGAAGGCAGTAATTGTAACCGCTACAATCTGATTTTATAGGAGTCATACTTAAAAGATAATGATAAATTTGTGATAGTATCTTCTGTATTTCTATTAAATAGAATTAGACAAAGAAAGACTAATAACAGATTAAAGTTATATTCAAAATAATACGAGCTTTGTCTTTCTGGATACACCCTTCATAAACTGAAGTTTCATTTGCGAAGTGGTGTAAAATTTAATATCTCGCCCAAAAAAATTAATATTAGAAATAACAAATAACAAGTCTATGGCAAAGAAATATTTTCTTGACTTTCTAAGTGAGAGCTGCCTCATTCAAATTAAGACTTCGTTTAGCGTTTTTAACAAATTTTAAAATATTTAATTTTTGCAAAAAGTTTTTAAAAATTACCTTTATATTTGCCTAGAGAATTCTTATTAAGTAAATAGGCGTTAAATTATTTTGTGGAATCAACTTTTTCTGTAAATGTAAATGCTTCAAATTGATTTTGAAAACAAAAATTATATATCATTTTATGATTTTACTATGTTGAAATGTATGTAAAATCATTAAAATTATATAATAAGTAGACAATATTGTTTGAAAACAACAGCAAGAGAAGAAGTATGAGCAAATAGTAAGCAAATATCAACCGTTGCTTAGTCTTTCTCCTTTCTCGACTGTTCCAAGCCCATAGAATGTATTTGAATATATTTTCATCGGTCCCGGCACAACCTGAAGTCCCTGATACATGGAGGTTTCTCATCTCCATATCTGAGGTGTCCCCCCTTCCCCAGTGGGATAACCAATGAAAGAGATTCTCCTAGTCCATTATGTGCTTCATCTCTTTCAAACCATTTACTTTGAAAATTGTCTAACAGGAACCGAACATTAACAGAACCACAATGAGAGGATACTATGGTCTTGGCATATACTTCACTGAACTAACATTGACCAGAAAAAATGATTTTGCTGTCAGGGGAAATTTTTTTTTGTTTCATTACTTAGTTAAAAACTGGCTTATTTTTCTCATTTACTTGACGATAAAATTACTTTAACAGTAGGTCTATGCAATGATAAAAATTTTACAATAATTATTTTCAATGTTACTCTATGTCAAAGTTTTATAATTAAAGAAATATTTTATGTTTATACCGCAATTCATTGATATTATGTATAAATATACCTACCTTCATCTGTTATTCATATAATTTTTATTATTATTTTTTTTCTTCCGGCGTTCCAGATGGAACAAATGAAATTCCTATTGTAAATTTAATAAAAAAGGATTTTTAAACACTATTTTATTATTATACTAAAATGCAGAAATATTTTTGAACTTATTTTCTATATTTTGTTTTCAATATTTAATTATTATAAATATTTTGGAATCGTGAAATCAGATTTGTTTTTCCATTTCGATTCGAAGTGAATCGCGGCAATCCAAATTGAAGGAAATTAGTCGATCAATTAACAGTTTAGCCATGAAAATAATTAAATAGCGTTTTGTCATCGAGAACAGACAAATATTTAAAAATCACAATTCTAGCATATATGTGCCTGAGTGAAAATTCGGTTACAAAATTCTATCTTTACAAACATGAAATAAGTTAAGTTATATAGAAGTGTATAAAAAAGCGAACATCAATTAACAAACCTTTCGTATAACGAACATTATCTTTGAAATCCTTATTTCCTTTAATGTATTATATGAAGAATTTTTATTACTCATACTTTTAAGTAGAATTATTTGCGCTGAATGTATCATATTTTCAGAAAGTAAGATGAAAATAAGAAAATTACCTCTGGACACTTCTATTTTGAGAGGCGCTTATATTTTATCTTGCATCTATGAGTTTTGCATAAATATTAAACAAACGAAAATGAAACAATCTCGTGAATCAACCTAGACAGTTGCATCATACTGCAGTTTGGAGATAAAGGTGTTGACAACGCAACAGCAGCCATCATCCTTTGTGTGTAGTGGTAATCAGGATTGTCGAAACATTAGTTTCTGATAATGAAGCATCACACTCTATGTTTATAAACATCATTTATTAGGTTTATGATAAGCGGCGATATTGAAATGAATGCCTAATACAAAACGATTGTCAATTAAAAATAACATTGAATTAACTCTTCGATATTTTTTAGGTTGAATAATATCCATCCATATTCGGTTTTCGAGAAAGAAAGCTCTCTCTTCTTTTTTTTAATGAATTTTACAATACTAACCAAGTCTACTTCTTACATTGAAAAGTTGCACTCTGAAACATGATAAAGTCCTTATTATTAAAAAAAAACTTTTCTGTTTCAAGAAATAAAAAGATTGTGGCAACGGCATGGTTTAAGAATCAATATAACTCTCCAACAGCAGGAATAATAGGAAATGAATTTACACAAAATTGATAAAAGAAACATCATTTAATATTTTTTTTTATGTATGTACAACTTTTAGTGAAAATTTCCTTTAAAAATCAGCACGGTTTAAGAATCAATAAAACTCTCCAACAGCAGAAATAATACAAAAAAATGATAAAAAGAAACATCATTTTATATTTTTTATGTATATACAACTTTTAGTAAACAGTTCCTTTAAAAAAATGTTGTTTTTATATAAGAAAAATACTGTGTACTTTTTACATACTTTCGTATATGAAATATAGAGAAAGTTTTATAATCGTCAAGAAAATTCGAATGCAAGACTGACGAATCTGAACGTTTTAGATCTCCTTGAATTCGAAAAACACATTTTTGACAAAATTGTTACGAATTTTACCGGGGTTCGTTTGGATAGTGGGAGTGATATGGTGTGTAGAACGCTCAATCAGCAGGCGGCAGTAGAAAAATAAAACAACGACGTTTCTTTACACGAAGACACACAGCACAGCACAAAAGCGACAACTATATACAGCACAAAGACGACTATCTTCAGCCGAGACGTGTAGCATACAACCAGAATCTACTGCAGACAGTAGCGCACAGCTTAGTTCAGCACTAGCTTGACTCCTTCGCTGCTCTGCTAATCCCTGGAAGACCAGTTCTTCACCGTCGATACCGACTACTCCGCTCTGTCGCTTCCGACTGCGACTACTACTCCGTCCACTCTGACTACTGACTTCCACTTCTCTGACTTCTGACTACGACTACTACTACTCTTCCTCTACCCCCTAATTTCGACGACTCCGACTCGGACTACTCTGTCTGGCAGCTGCAGCCCCTTTTATAGGTCTCAGGAGGCGGGGCTAGAAGCCTCTCAACCAATCAGGAACGTTCGAAGCGTATCTCGGTTCCTACTGGACGGATCGGGAAACTTTTCGATGTTTTGGGTATTATCTATTTTGGCGCCAAAGTCACCAAATTCGTCACCAAGTCTCCAAATGGTCGCCAAGTTTGTCGCCAAGCTTTGGGACCTCCGACGCGCCACCCGGACTCCGTGGATTTTAAAACAGTCTTTCTGTTGATGGAACAAACTATGCTGGGTAGCCGAATTGCAGGTTTGTGACAATATGTTTGTTTGTCCAACTATCTTTCTGTCTTTGACAAGCATGACTGAAAAATAATTAGAGGGATGAAGTTTTGTATACGGTTTTTATGCCAGATTTGCAGATTTCTGTCAAATTTTGATCAAAATACGTTCAGAGAAAATCTGTCTATCCGGCACTTTGAATATACGTTAATGCGGTAACTACAAAAGGAAGAGAGCTAGAGGGATAATCTATAGTGATGACATCTGTCAAATTTTGAGCCAAATACAACGAGCGGATGAACGTCTATTCGTCTGTACTTTCAGAAACATGTAAACGCGATAATTCAGAAACGCAATGATTTAAATATACCAAATTTGGAATGTGATTTTGTGATTGCAATTGTGATTCTGTGTCAAATTTTGGTTTCAAACGGGAAAAAAAGCTACCTAAAATACAAATTCATCTTTATTAGAAAGTATGCGGGAAAGCTTTGGGTAAAACTCCACCAGCTGCTTTTTTAAGTGCTGATAATGCAAAATAAGGATATCTTGCAAAATATATGGGAATCGTACTTGCTAGAAAAGGTATACCTGATCGAAATTAAAGTATATTTTACCTCTATTTTTGATAGATTTATTTTAATTTTGGGTATTTTCCTAGATTATATTGACATTTTTTAAAATTTATTTCTGGAATTTTTTTTTGTATTTTATATAATCTTTTTTTGTATATCAAGTCATTTTGTTGGATCTTAAACAAATACTAAGCTATTTTATAATATAAGATATTTTCTGAATCCCCCCCCCCCTCATTTTCTCACATAGTAGCAAAAAATGAGTAGCTATGTGCTTCATTATAAACGTAAACTTTTCGTATCAACTTCGCACAAACATTTTTTACAGTAACTTCATAGTAAAAGTTAAATTAAGTAAAACTTTCATTGTAAACAGAACATTTAATTTGCTTCATAGTAAGCCTCTAATTTTGAATGTCTTCCCTTCTTATTAGAACCAAACCTTGATATAGATCTTTCATTTTGGCGATAAGACATGTTCATATACTCGAAAACAAATAACCTGCTTATGGACTGAGTCCAGAATCTAATATATATCTACTAATGTAATAATAAAACCAAATGCTAAATTTCATCCTTTTAACTTATTGCTAAGGGATGGACACTAGCATACCCATCACGGATGGAGAGATACGATTTCGAGTTAAATGTGATAGAAACTTGCAAATTTGATGTTCCTAGTAATTAAAGAAATAGTATGCAGTCGCTTACTATTTCCATCCACTTCCTCCTCAAAAAGAAGTGTACCTTCAAAGGGCGGTGTTGGGCTGATGTGGACACTGATAGCTCTTTGAACTACGAATTCCTAAAGCTCTTGTGTAGTAACGGTTAATCAAGCTGCCTTTAGGACCGCGGTAGCCTAAAGGTAAGATCATGGCTTCGAGACCAGAAGGCTCTTTGTTCGATACCCGATACCGTGGAAAAAGTTGCACCCCGAATATAGGGGCTCGTCGGGCCCAAAGGCCCTCCCTCCCTTTGCAGTGGGGCGGAAGCTTGAAGAGGCAGGTGCAAACTGAGATGCAGTTTTCGACATTTGACCGTTGTTAAAAGACTGCAACATTGCCGTAATATTGCTTTAAAACGGGATGTTAATATAACTAAGCTAACTAATTGAAATTTTCCTGCATGCTTGACAATACGAGAGTCACTCATTAGTTGATCACCTTACAATTTTGGTGAAAAAAAATCGCATTCCAAAATTAATTCGTCTATTTCTTTGCGATTTTTTATTTTTTTCGAATAATTAACTTCATAGACAGAGGAAAATTCCAGAAAATAATCATTTTGAACTCAGGAAGATGTAAAACGTGTCGATTCAACAAAATCTGAAGATGGAATCTTTTGATGATCACAATATTTTCTCTTTCTATCTTTCACATTTAAAAAAAGCAAATGAATAAAATGAAGAAATATTTGTACTTTATAAACAAAATTGATCTGGTCTTAATTTAAGGGAAACAGGTTTAAATATAATAAAGTGAAAAGTGAAGAAAGGAAACTTACATTATTTCACAGACTTTTCCAAAACGGTCTCTCTTATTGTAGTTAACAGTAATGTTTTGGTAAACAGAATGCAGTGATTTTGACTGGGAGTGGCCACTGGTTCATTCACTTTTAAAATCAGGTCGATTTCCTAATACAATTTTTTTTATTAAATAAACACTCGGATAAATACAATCTCAAAAACGTTTTCAGTGAAAGAGTGGGAAAAAAGGGAAAAAAGACAATGGAAGAGAAGTGAAGAAAGATGAGTCTCTGTCAACATTCAGAACTCCTTTTCTTGATCAGAAAAAATTCAAGGAGTTTTTGTACAAACAAAGAAGTTCCTTATAAGCAATGCGTGTTTAATACAATCATGCAGTAAATAAGATTTACGTCTTCTTTTAGAATAAAAATTGGAAGGAAAATTTTTTTCAATTCTATTATTGACAAAATCTATTATTTCGTCTATTATTTATTTATACTAACCAAATATAAAAACACAGGAGCGCTTCCCGCTCATCTGGGGATTTTTAGGGATTTTATAAATGATTCATATGAGAAGGAATTTAGAAACCAGGAAAGGTTTATTTCATTATCTTTCACCCGCCTTGCATTTCTAATCAGAACAAAGGAATATCGAACTATTTTTTTAATTACCGAAAGAGAAATATACTTCAGGAGAGTCTTTTCTATTTTCCCTCATGCTACTGAATTTCTAATAATTTATTTTCCAATGCAAATTTGAATGTTTATACTACGCGTGCGGTAAAAAATGAGTAGAACTCTAAAGGAAAAAAAACTTTAAAAATATTAGATCTAATTAATTTCAATTTTTTTATTAATTAATGGTGGTTAAATTAAATCTAATTAATTCTAAAATTGTTTTTACACATTATTGCAGTATTTAAAATCATTTGTTTCTTACTCATAAGGATGAAATCCCATAATCAGCTGAAATATCAGAGTTCTGACATTTTGTACATTTCTATATTATTGATTGAATAAACAATTTCCATATTTTTAGAAATTAATTATCAGTTTATTGATAGTTTAACTGAAATTTGGAATTAATAAGATTTATGACACCTGGCATTTTTATTCCAACATACAGTAATATTTATAAAAATGATTTATAAATTAAGATTTAGGAAGTTGACTACAATCAAAATCCTTTTTAAAGTGTACTTCTAGCACTCCAATAAGAAAAATGCTTGTAGAAATCATTTTTATTTAAAAAAGTATTTCTATTGTTTTTATTGAAATTAGCCCCTTAATTTTAGATTAAATCACTGCTGTAAATGAGTTATGACTATCTAATTAACTTAACCGAAATTTGAAACAGTCCGAGACGAACTGTAAAAAATGTCAATTGTATTGTCAATGTCAATAATTATTGTCAGTTTACACAAATTTACTATGCCCCTCAGTTGTATAGATACTGGAGTTAAAAATAACTATTATGCAATAATCAGAAACGGAGACCGAAAAATCTACATAAAGGAAAGTGAAATTGATTTGAAAAGAATTAAAATTATGATACTTAACAAACTATTAAGTAGATATTTACATTTTGTGCACAAATATTAGAAACCTAAAGAAGGTTTTCTTATAATTAATTCAAAAATTAGTTTCTTTTAATTAAAAACTATGATTTCTTGTATGAAAAAAATTTATTTATATTTAGATTCACTATTCCTGGAGAATAAAAATAGAATAGATATATTTTAAATCATTTTGTTTATTTGCCTTCCATTTATCCTTAGGAATGTTTCCTTTAATTTTGTATCTTTCTTTCGAAAATATTAATAAATCTGATGGGAAAAAAAGCCTTCATTAGTACTTAAAAGAAATTTGATATAATCTATTACTTTTCGAGAAACTATAAAATTTAAAAACTTTTTGAGGCAAATGATATTTTTCTAGTGGCTGAAAAAGAAATTGCAGATGGAATGAGTATTTTGTATATCATATTATTTTACATTAAAACATTTTTTTACATGAAAGCAATAAATATATTTTTAATATACAATAATATTTATATGCTAAATACCAACGCAAAACCAATCTAAAATTAAGCTTGAACCGCTTTAGGCCCTCCAAAACCGGATTTATCATCGAGTATTAAACTAATTTACTTACGTAACAGTTGTTGGCAACTATTTCATCCAAGAGAGTTAGATGCACTACAAATGTAACGACAGAAGTTATACTAAGTTCGGAAATTCCTTATCGAAAAAATAAGCAAATTTGAATAAACGTATGAGATGGTCCTCACGTGACTCTTCACAGAGACCGGAAAGAACAATTTCATTATCTGGAAACCCTACACCAAGGATCAGCCATGGGCTCCTCGCTTGTCTGTCATATCAGTATCCTTGGGTCGTATCTGAATTCTTTTAGGGAATTCGAAACTCATCGAAGAGGACGCAGTAGAATTGTTTATAAATCGTCTGAAGATTTCCACTGAAGCACTTGTGCAACAGACACCTTCTTCAGTGGAGTGGGCCTTATCTCGGTTTTATAATTGTAAATGCGGTAGACTCGTGCAATAGAGAGAGTGCGACATCGTTGACAGAAATGCCAAGCAATATATCACTGTTGACCATATGTTTGGTTATAATATTCTGCCCTTCTTACTCTGTTTAGAATTTTCGACATTCATTTCTATTGTGGTGAAAGATGACATGAATGTTAATATGCCCCAATTTATAAGCCACATTGGCATTTTAATTCTATGTATCCTAAACTTTTATTTTGATATGTAAAAAAAAGTATAAAAAGAGAAAACATTGTGTAATTACTAAAAAATTCGATCCAAGAGTTTCATTATATCCATACATCCCTTTTCCCTGGAACAAAAAGAATGCATTTTACGAATTATGTGGATGCAGTAATTCATAAATGCCACGAGCTCTAGCCATGGAATTCGGTAAGCGGCCCTTTCTTTCAATTTACAAATTTCTATTAAATTTCGTGCGAAATCCATCTGTGAACAGTTTGTCTGTTCGCTTGTTCAATAGCGAGTAAATTGCCATATCAAATAACATTAGGTGGCAAAATGCGCCTGATGGCTAACATATCACTGCTGAATTTTTACAGAATTTTTGCACTTTCAAGGACCACAGAATTTGACATCTTATAAAACATTTTATAAATTTTGTGGTTGTTTTCTGTAATAAAATTAGTTTCATTCTAACTCAGTCAATCAAAATTACCGATCCCTGTTAATTAAAAGTTATTAATTATATTAAAATAAGACTTTTTTGTAACTATTATCCGACACTGATTTAAAAAACTTTGTGTTCTTCAAGTTAGGACAGATGATATTAGAATTTAATCTATTTTGTGAAAAAGATTCTATTCAGTCCTAGTTCCCTAATATGGGGTCTTTTATCAGTGAACACAGCAATAAACATGTTTCTTGATTGTGGTTCATAAAATTCTACTTCTAATTTAAAAAAAATCATCTGCTTAGTTGTTATTGGGAGTAATTGCCCCTGATTACATTGGTTTTCTTAAGTTCTTTTAAATATGGAAAGTTTCAGGAGACCATAGAAATAGCCCCGGATTGGAAAGTTTTGGCAGGAACCGTAATACGTAAAAATTCGACTTCTCACTTTAAATACGCTTCGCCTATAGCTTCACACCGTTGCGCATTTCAATATTACAGTTTTCATTTCTTACATATTTTAACTTTTAAGTGTTTTTAGCTTTTGTTTAATTAAAGGTACTACTTAACTGAAACAATCAATAATTAATAATTTTGGTTAATTTTCAAGATTTTTTTCTGACATGTAATTCAAAAAATAATATATAAAATATTAATAAAAATATTTTACCCAGGCTACTTAAATTAAAAAATTTAATTGCAATTTGTTAACATGCGAATCAAATTTTAAAAAATTACTGAAATATGAAATTAAATTGAATAATTCTTAAAAAAGAGGCCCAGATAATCTGCCCTGCCTCCTGTTGCTAAATATCTATATCTTCCACCTGCAGAAGGCAGATCTTCTATGTTCTTTCCTGTACACTTTTTTTCTTAGAGAAGCTTATGAGAACGTGGCAGACATCACTCAGGTTGAGGATGGAGATGAAATGCCACCGTCCTTTATTGAATTTATACAGGAAGATGCACATACAGAAATTAAAGAAATCTACACTGACAGCTAGAAAAGATTAAAAAAACTGTATAATTCATGTTTGAGATTAATCGCATCGATTAAAGTAGAATTGTGATGGTATGTGGATTATTATGATCTGTGCAGGAAGCAACAGGACGAATGTTGTAGGAAACATTTCTTTAATAATCACATTCACACATTAAACAATTACAAACGCAAAGACAAGACATTTACGCTCGCGCTTCACAGTTCAGCGTCACATCTCCTTCTCATTACAATCGCAATGCACTATGGGATGACATATGGGATGGCCTAATCAGGCATCGCCATCTAGTATCCAAAAGAGAAGATAAGAGTAATGCAACTGCTACAGAATTCATTTGTCTAAATTATAATTTTTGTATAAATTTTAATTTTGTTTGTTTAGCTTGTTGATTTAAAAACGAATACATGTTTTTAATTCTGTTTTATTTTTTATACATTTTTAAAGTTTTATGATATGAAGATTTGAAGCTGGTATCATAACAAATGTAATTTTATTTATTTATTTTTTACTTTTTTAACAGTGGTAAACCTTGAAATATTGGTCTTATAAATTTCTGTTCCGCAAAATGTATAGCAAAGTTACTCATATTTAAAACTGATTCTTTGAATTTACGTCGAAATATATCAGTCTAAGAGGTAATGACGTAAAAGCACAATTTTCACAGTTCTTTGAGATATTCAAGATTTTTAGAAAAGCATACACTTCAAATCACTTTTTAATTACTGAGATAATTTTGTGTTTTAACTATTCTGAGGATGTTTAGGTGTATATGCCAAAAGTGAAGTTACACCGGTAAAAGCTCGTAAATAAAATTTAAAAAAATTGAATTTAAATAGCTATCAAAGGACTAGCTATTCAATTTTTTTTTCATAAACTTGTGCACTAGAAGCTAAAACCAGCCACAAAAAAAAAGAAGCAGGCATAAAAAGGAAAAGTGGAGAAGTCTAAATAGCCCACGCAGAAGAGTCTACATAATATTCCACCAACATCATTGAAACATAATTTGTAAGTAATAAAATTTGCCGAAAATAGGCAAATTAAATTTAGAAAACAGAAAATAATGAAAAATAAAAAAAAAGCAAAGAGAAAAATATAAATAAAAAAAAGCAAAGTGAAAAATAAAAATAAAAAAAAACAAGTAAATGAAAAAATAAACAAACAGAAAAATAAATATATACAATAGTCCATGAATCAGGAACAAAATGCCAGATAGAGTTCTTTTTGCATTTTTTTTTCTTGTACTCACTAGATACTGTCCACTTTTAACAGTGCTTGACAAAACAGGATAAATTATTGTTCAATTTGGAAAATTCTATTTTCATTATGATATAGGAAATCCAAAATATTTTGAGCTTCTAAGGTCAATTTATTGTTTAATAGAATTTGGGAAATATTCTAACTATCAAAATATTTATTGTATTTTGAATTTTAAATTAAGTTTTTTTTCCTTTCAAAATGAATTGCTTAGAAGGTATTTCGAAATAACATAAACAAGTTGAAAAATTACTGCTTTTATATATATATATATCTAGTGGGGTGAACTTGTTTCACAAGTTTGGAAACTCTAAAATCACACTTAAAAATGAAAATTTCGATATTTTACAACCAAAAGGCGTAAATTTTACTTTGCGATATATTAATTTGGGGAAAACAAAGAAAGCGTGACTTACACCACTGCAACTTTAACCCAGCCAATTAATAATTTAAATATTGTGGAATTTAGAAATAATTTTTCTTCTTTCAAATTACTTGAAATTATCAAAATAATATATTGTTATCAAGAATGCATTAATTTATAGATTTTAAAACTCTGGAAGTTTTATTACTGCTTTACAAAATATAGAAGATACTATACATTCAAATTAAAAACTTAGGCAAGAGTGGAAATGAATGAAAAACCGATGTCAAATTTGCACCGATACATACACAAAAGTAAAATAAAGAGATGATAGAAAATTAAATATTACCTTTAAGTGTATTTCTTTGAATATTGGCGAAGAAATTACTATAATTCAAACATATCTATAAAACATGACTCGGAAACTTATAAATTTAATTTTATAATATTCTTTTGCAGAATTTTGCATCAGAAATTATCTGCTGTTTTTAAATGACAGAATTTTAATATTTTGTCACAATCGCGATAAAAGAGAACATTGTGTAATAAGCAATCATCCAAACGAAGTGCCTTGCGTCGAGTCCTTCAACACGACGGTGCAGAAAATATGCATTTGCATTTCGTACTTTTCGTCATAATTCATTTTATTACTCTTGCATTTATCATCAAGCAATGTAAAAGTGTAGGTATCACAAAAATATGATGATAAGATTCTGTTTTCTGCCTCGAAAATTGATACCTGTTTCTAGCTGAGAAATTCGAATTGTATTATAAACTTTTGATTTCGCTTTTCTTAGTTATATAGCATTAGTTTCGCGTTTAATTTTTGGAAGAATTAATTTTAAAATGACAATTTGCGGATGGCACTTAACCCTTCATTTAAGGAAATTTCTTTAAAATAATGTTAAAGACAAAATTAAAATATTGTAAAATTAAATTTAATTCTGATTTTTTAAATTTTACTAGATTTAAAAAAATATTTTTAAGTCTTTTTTTTTTGAAAAATTATGAAAAAAAAATCTACAAAAAATTGTTTTAAAAATTTTTATATATTTTATTAAAGTTTATTCTTAAAGATTCAAAATCTTCGAAGTATATAGAAAAGAGACCAAAAGAAAAGGATTAGCGACATTTGGATTACGTATTCATAAGCAAAAACAAAGAAAGAAGGAAACAAATGCATTCAGTTTACACACGACATTCTATCAATAGAATGTCATACTTTATTGGGTTGGTTAATACATCATCTACTTTACAAAATCCATAAAGCACAAACTCAGAGCAATTGTTGCCGCTCATATGAATTATAGCATTTCTTGTTTGTTTTTATTTAAAATATTGCTTCTTTTTTTTGTCTTTCTTATCCAGAAGGCTTAAGATACAATGTATAACAGTAATAAACCTCCTCAGCAAGACTAATTATTCCGATCGCGGGTTCTCAAAAATTTATTTCTATCTTTCAGCGGGTTGCTCCAAAAACTCTCAGACTACACTGGAGAAGTGTTCAAAAAAGAACCGGCAGAGATCCCCCCCCCTCTATCATTCCTTTCCGCAGGAAGTATGGTTACCCCAGTGTAACGATATTTCTTGGTTATTATCTCTAAATGGTTACCCCCCCTCACCAACTTTCTTTCGTATAACTTCTAATTCTAGTTCCAAATTGAATCCTTTCAGTTCGTATTTTAAAAATCTTCACCGAGAAAAAAAATAGAAAAGTTATACTTCGTACGGCTTTATTTTTGAAACTACACTTTTTTTAATTTGGCTCAATTTAAAAGTTTAATAATATATATTTTCCATAATTTTAACATTTTTACACAAGAAGATCAAATGTTATAAATTTTGTTCGTTAGTATTTTTTAAATATATTATCCAAAAAGAATTTTTAGAAGCATAAATGCGAAAACATCAATTTATAAATTTAGTTTTTTAAATTCAAATTTGGAAGCATTGTTTAGAGTAAATAAAAAAAAAATTGTAAGGTATATTAATTTGAATACTTGTACTTCATGTGCTTTATATTTGTTTCTCTAAAATATATAAATTAAGATTTTCTTTTTTATTTGAACATTGAAAATTTCAAAACTCTACAATGTCGACAACTTTTTTTTCTTTTCTTTTTGGAATTATTATCAGGAAGAATACAGGCTGGATAAAGTTTTGATTAAATTATGCAAATATAGGCGTCAATTTGGAATACAAAGATTTCCATATACGCATCGTAGATTATAAAAGAACATAGGTTTCGAAACATCCTTTTCAGTTGATTAGATACTCTTCGATTGATGACATATGTCACCACTCAAATACGTAGTTTAGACAGGATTACCGTAGTCTAAATCACTGTCCATCTACACAGCTGGCCTATTCCTCGATCAAGCATCTTCTTAAAGGAGCCTAACCCCTCCCCGACCCTAGAGCCACGATATATTTAAAACAATCCCGCGTTGTAGTCGTCACTCTCTTCATTTGACGATAATAGGTATTTTTCAATTTTGAGCCCAAAATCATCCTAGAACTTTGTCGCTAAATTCTAAAAAAATTTTTTAAACCATTGAATCAAATGGATATGGATTAATAAGATTTTGCAGATTCATGTTGCAACCTGGGAATCACCAAAATTTTACCCAATCGCAGTTCTTTTATCGTATGACGGAAAAGTATGAATGTAAACAATGAACATTTCAAGATTTATGCAATATTTGTTCAAGAGTTATTATTGCCTATTTTGCTTATAAGTATTAGAAATGAATTATTTATACTGAAATTAAAAAACGAAACTGAGAGAATCAACTTTAAAGAAAATATTTCGATTTTTCAACAAAAGCAATGAAAAATTCAGATCTTTAGCTTTCGGATTAATGAATTTAAATTTTTGTCTTAATCAAAATACACAAAAAATAAAAGGCAGTTTATCATCATTGAGGTATTGCAACCAAAATCACCTTTTTATTCGTCTAATATTCTATTTAGAGCTATTTTAATGCCAAATGATTTGCCGCATCACTCACATAAGCCAAAATCTTTGTAGAAAGCGTTTCAGAAACTTTTGGATAAATAGACATATGTCAATAATTTGAAGTCAAATAGAAAAAAAAATGTCTTTGATAATTTGACTGTCACACTATACGTTAAAGTTAAAGATTCAGAGTCAAACTTGTATCAAGCATTTCATTTTCTAAAATCTGCATACATTCGAAAACATTTATCTTTATCTCAAAAGTTAAAATCGCACGAGATGAGTCGGAATTATTAGTTTCTGTTATTATAAAGCTTGCAATAATTTATCAGCCTGAATCTTAATTTTTTTTCTTTTTCAAAAGGGGGTGGGGGTGGGGGTACGATAAGATCTCAACGTAACTGGCAAATTAAGCTCTGTTCTTCTGGCTTCAGTTTTAAGTTCAATTACAGTATTCTTGTTCTTAGCAAAAATACAGTCATATTGTTTAATAATTTCCTTCTATATTTTTTTTAAATTCCTGTTCTTTGTAATTGTCTGGGGTATGAAAATTTTATTCTTAGTGGTCTGAGAATAATAAAAATGAATATTTTTGCTTTCAAAAAGATGCCAAGAATATAATATTTCACGTATATTACTTTTAATTATTTTCATATTTTTTTCCGTTTTGATAAGCATTTTGAAAATTGCAGTCTTGAATAAGATTATATTTTGGTTGTTCAGATAAACGTGGCATAAAGTAAATAACGAATGGTCTAATGAAATATCAAAGTAAGTCGTAGAAGCGTCCTTAGAAAAGCACAGCCAAACGATATTAAAGAATAATAAGCATATTAGCAAACCAATTGCACTCGGAATATGCTATACAGTTACATCTTGGGCATTAGTAATTTTCATATAATGTTTTGCTAAAAATGCTGCAGTATGATGGAAATTGTCGTGTCAGTATCTAGGATTTGATTTTATAAAATCCAAATACTTTTAAAAATTGGCAATTTCTATTTTCCTCCTTTGGTGAATCAACATTTGATGGAGCAGGCTTGGGGGGGGGGGGGGTGTAATTGTATTATAGGTATCAGAAGGGCAGGTTTGCACTCAATGATGAACATTCTGATTTCCTTAATTTTCGCAAAGCCTATAGGGAGAAAGTAGAAATTCATTTTGAAAATACATACAAGCCTTAGGAAAAAACTTTCAATTTTGTACGAACAGTGTCACTTTATAGTTAATTGAGCAAAAGAATATATTATAATATTCCATAGTAAAGAATTATAAGATGAAAACTGAAAATATTGGATTTAATTGAAATTTTTTTTCTTTTAGAGCATTAATAAAATGGGCTTTTCAAAATTGTTTTTATGGAACGGATGGATTAACTGACAGTCATATTTTTAGATATATTACAGGAACATATTTTGGAAGAATTAAAAATGTCAAGAAAGTCCAGTTTTAGAGTCCATTTTGTTTGATACGAAAGCGTATTTTTACAAAATTCTTAAATTTACATCTTGCAACAGAATTAGTAAAATTATTTCACTGCTTGTATTGCACTTTTTCTGCGTCGTTTTGTATAGTAAAATTTCAGTATTTTTGTCTTCTTTTCTTTTCTTTTTTTCCCCCCTAGGAAAGTGAAAACTGCTGGAGACAAAATTTTCCTCATATTCTTATTTCCATATCTTATCCTATTTTGAGTTAGTTATGTTAATATTATATCCTAAATTTGAAGCTATTTTTGAATCTTGTAATTTTAAATCGTTGTCAACATCGTTGACGCGGTGTCGTCAAATACAAATAAAGCTCTTGCGCAACGCCTCCCATTTCATTCTTTGATGTCTGATCTTTACAATTTTTAATTTATTCAGAAATATTTTTTCGGTCTAACCAAACTTACTGCACATTTCTATATCATTTACCAGCCCCTTACTATTCCACGGTGTTGACGGGTACGACAACTGAGATTCGTCGAATAAATCACTTCTTTTCTTATTCTAGAAGGCTTTGCAGTGTACCCAACTGAAAATGGAAACGCATTCTTAAATTTCCAAATTGTTGCAAAATAAATTTTGATACATTTTTTGAATTTTTTTTCTTATTTAATGTCTATTTATATCAGTCCATTCATTTCTATACAGATAGTTTTATCTTTGGAAGTGTGAAAACTGTTCTTATTGAGGTCTTTCACCTCGTGAAAATATCTTACAAGAAACAATTTATTGCTGCTAGAAGAGGAAATGGATTTTGGTGACTTCCTCCGTGCATAAAGAATAAAACGCCATGATCGTCGCAGTCATTTCAGCCACTCGACAAGGAAATTGGTTTCTTTACCGCTCGGCGCTCAGATCGGCAGACTGCCGTTATCCTTCTCAGGAATCTTTTCGCGAAATAATAAGATTTGAAGGTAAGGACTTTTTTACATTTACCAAAATGTTATTTTTTTATTATTCTCAACTCTTTTGGGTTTCCACAGGGAATATGTTTCTGAAGCTGCTTAACTGATTAAAACGAAGTTTCAGAACTTTTAACCATATCGTCGTACAATAAATTCTTATGTTGTTGCAAATTTCAACTGGTATCCGGGAATATCGCAGTCCAATAAAGAAATAGGAAAACAAACTAATTTTTTAAAAAAATGTATTATTCCGTGACTTCGGCAAACCTTAGAATTTAGTCTTGCGTGAATGCAAAATTTCGAAATGCTTTACTTCAAACACAATGAGATATCGATTTTTCAGAAATATTTGTTGTATCTTTCAAATGCTTTTTTATTCCAGCTACTTTTAACCATTGAGTGGTGTAGCGACTTCGAACATCTTAACTTGCATCAAAATGACCACAATGAATGTCAATACGCTTTATTGCTCCTAACTTTTTTAGAAACAATTCTTTTTGTACACCAAAATGTCAGTGACAAAATTTCTGTCAGTTCTTTTAAAAACAAAAGCTATATCGATTTAACCGAAATATTTTAATTCCGTATAATTTCTTATAAATATTTTCAGCTTTTAATATTCCTTATGTCAAGTGTGAAAAAAAGTAAAGGGAAGTGCTCTCTTCTCGACTTTCTCCTTTATAAGGACCGCTGTGGCCTGGTGGTAAAGTCTCGGCTTCACAATCAGAAGGCTTCAGGTCCGGGACCCAATTCCACCAAAGAAATGTCGTGCAAGTGGGTCTGGTGCACGTCAAATCCGACGGGGCCAAACGTTCCCCCGCTGGTGTGGTGTGGAAATTTGGA
>JAPMOR010003754.1:1003601-1124932 GCA_026543865.1 Argiope aurantia | reverse complement strand
TAAACTTTATTCATGAATCAGGAACATATAGTTATTTTTATATTAGTAAGCAGTTTTATAAATTCTGTTAGAGAACAAATAGACAGTTTGCGAATCAATGAAATTCTTAAGCCCCACAACTTTATGGGGCCCTGAACTTTCGACATTTTTTTTTCGATATTATAAAAGTTATTTAATTGTGTGCTTTCAATTAATTACAAAGGTCGTGCCATTAAACATATTCAAATTAAACTCAAGTATTGTTTAACTTAAATTGGAAGCACTAAGCCTAATTCTCCGTTGCAAGTTTTATATTAAATCATTTTATAATTTTAAAAGAATTTAAAGTTTATATTTAAAAAAATGTTCTATCCTAATATTAAAATATCTTGTATTAAGTTTTATCAATGTTTAATCTTACTATTTTATTCAAAATTACTATTAAATCTAATTTTTTTCATCTTTTTATATGCCAAATCAACTCCTGAAATCAACCTTTCAATAAGTGATTCGCAATTACGCCTTCTGCTACTTTATTTTGGCAAAATTACTTAAAACTACACATATTACATATTACATTTGGAAAATTGAATGAAATGTGGCTAATAAATTCAGAAAATCATCTTCATAAACACCAGTAACAATTTACTTTGCAAATACTTCCTTTTCAAATTAATATAACAAAGCATAAATTTATTTTGGATTCGGCTTTTAATAATTTTTTTAATAATTCAGTAATGTATTATAATTATTTAATTTTCATTAAATTAATTGCACAATTTGATAATTTAGATTATTGCATTTGGATGGATTTTATTTAACAAAATATATTAAAACACTTCATTAAAGTATTCTTTGGAAAGATTACTTTCTATAACTATTGTGCGCACTTGCGTGTATGCAAAACAAATTCGTCATAGTCAGTCTTTGCAATCAAATCAAAATCACTAATGCAATTTTTGTGAGCTATCCATATCTCTTACTGCAGAAAATTTGAATTCACAGCATCATCCACTCCACTAATGACAAATGCTTATCGTCACTCCCAAACAATAAAGATCCCCCTAAATTTCAATTTCTAAAACTGACGATTTAAATCAACTCATCTGTGGCTGCTCTCCAATTCTGCTGTCGACATTAGTCATCCCAAACCACACAGCTCTGCCAACTATTTGCATACACAGAGATGCAGCATCGCTTCAACCAGCCGCATCATTTACATAGTAACTGATATGCGTTTCGCGAGGGCCACTTAATGATGACAGGTGGATAGTCGGCATCTGAAGCTGATCACATATTTGCCCTGGGCCCATCAGAGTCACTATGTGTTTGACTAATTGTCTGTTCATTGTTACATCTGTGCCTTGCCATTGATGAGAACGGCAGGAGCAAATGTTCACGATTCGGCGTTTCTATTTGCATTCATCAGCTGGCTGTGAAATCAAGATACATTTGCAGAGTCTATTTCGGTATTCGATTACCTTAGGAAGTTGGAGGACTCACGATACACAAACACATGGTGGGAAATTTCACAACTTGATAAACTCGGATAGATAAGATATGGTACTGCGCTTTAGAATGTATTGAATATCCATCGTTTTATTAACTTTGGAGCTCAGCGCTTCTAAGATTTGAGCGTAGTTTAATTTTGTGACAGCAAAGACTTTAACGTCTGTTGATTTCGAGAAAATAAGGAGCAAAAGTATTAAATAAAAATCATCATGATATGTAAATCTTTCATTCATTAAAAATAACGAAACAGTTTTATGGATTTGAAATCCATGAATTTATTTTGTTTTCTACTGTTTTTATTTTATTTTAATAGTTTACATTAGGTAAATCATTCAATAAATGACAAAGATTTACTTCTATTGAAAAAGAAAGCGCAGAGGATTTAAAAATCATAACTAAGTACAAATTATTAAGTATAAAAGTTCTAATTCTAATAATCACCAAATTTGTTAAATCAGAAACTAGATTTTGAAAGGATTAGTTTTATTGAGTTTTATTTTATTAAAGAGTAAAAATATTATTCTGTTAAGATTTCGCAGCAAGGTTTTGAGAAGAAAAATAGGTTATAAATTAAAAAGAAAAATGAAATTTTTAAAAACATTTCCCTCTGTTATATTTTATCTTGAAATAGCAATCAAAAATTATTCACAAAAAAAATCATATAATTTCCATTATTTATGGGTGACCCTCCTATCCAAAATATTTTGAGCAGATTTACGATTAACACTCAAGGGTTGCTAAAAAAAAAAAAGGGGAAAAATACCCATGTAAAAGAGATTTCAGGGAAACCTTCTTTCTCTGTCTTAAGAATCTTAGCAGAAAAGGTTCAAGTATTGTATTCCTAAATAGCCTCAAAACTATCTTCTAACAACTGATTAACATGACAAATTTTCGAAGATCGAATTAAATAAAGGTATTATATATTTTTTTCACAATCAGAACAGGAATTAATCCTCTTATTTGAGAGTCTCATTTGCACCACTGGAGGACGTGCTCTTTTCTGTCAAGTCCCTGTTATCACCTCACATTTCTCGATAGGTAAGAAAGCCATAACATCAAACAGGCCTTAATGGTTTTGTGTCAAATTTAGTATCGGCTCTTCCCAAACACTTTCACTCACCTTACAGGTGAGACGACACGTGATTTCAGATATAAACCTTCTTTTTTTCTTTTCTTTAATTTTGGATATGCCACTATATTTACATGAGATAAAACACGTGAGTTAAAAGGTAATGAGTCTGTTATTCTTTTAAATACACATAAATTAAGGCTTATCGTTTCGTTTTTTCCTTATATCTTAATTTTAATCAAAAAGTTTAAATGCTCTTATTATTGAAGAATTTTATCAATTATTTATTTACTGAATTATTTTTTTAATATTTTATAGGTTTTTTAAATAAATATTTTGGCCCAAAAAATGAAATAATTTTTTTATTGGAAAATTTATTAAACAATATAAAATCAAACTTATTTTTAAAAAATCTATAGAAATGTAACTTTTTGTGATCATAAATATGCAAAATATGATGGCATGTTACAACAATTGAATGCTACAATGTACGGGATATTGCTACTATTTAATAGACATATATTAAAGACCTGATTGAACCGGAATTTCAAAGCTAAACTTCATCTAAACCAGAAAATGCTATTCCTAATTAACACTCGGAATTTATATGTTGTCTCCAACTTGCTGTTTCGTACTCCAATGTATTTTTTTTTATCAAGATGTAAATATATCTATGAAAACTAATTAAAATTTCCCACTTGCTTGATTTACAAAATTTCTAAGAGAAAAATGAAACGAGTTTTGATTGTTGTATTTTCTAATATCCCTTTTCGGAATTCTAATATTTCATCTATGACTTAAACTAAACAAATTAAAATTTCCCAGTACAAGCTCATTCCTATATCTAAGAAATGTTTCTAAATCTAAATCTTTTATTTATATCTAAATATATAATACTTTATATCTAAATTCCTAAATCTAAGAAAGAAATTCGAGTACACTATGTAATATGGCGTTCAGTTTAAATTCGATTTTGGATGACCTTGTCGCAAAACAATATTTCATGCAATCTAATAGACATATTAAGCTTAACTATTGCCTTTTTTGTACAATTCTACGTTGATGAATGTATTATCACCAAGCAGAATTATCAACGTCTCTTAGATTCATCTGTATTCAATTCCTTAATAGAGATAGTTCCAAGGTCATCAAAATAAATGTGTCCTTCAGAAATCTTTTACAATCTGCTAATATAAAATCCTATCATCGTTTTCTTAATCGGAAAAAACTGTATGAAGGACGATGTTCATGCATTTGTTTTAACAACTGCTAAGATAAATTCGAACATGTTGGTTTTAAAGTAGAAGCCCAATGGTTATTCTATTAGGTTTTCATTAAAATTGGTATCTATTAATATTTCTCAGGAGCAACTAAATCAATTAATATAATTCAGAAATAATATAAAAGTTTTCAAATAAAAGAAACAAATTTAAGCTTCAGATTTTTTTAAAAATTAAAAATATAAAAAATCTAATAGCCATTATAATGAAATAAAAAAACTTAATTATACATATATTTTTAAAAAACTTATTATCCAAAAGAATACAAAAATATTAAAACTAAAAAAAAGTAGATGAATATCTTATCAGATAATTCACGATAAGATATCTAAATCAAAAATACACAGTAATCTATTAACACAGTTTAATTGTTGGTTTATATTTGTTTAGTTCATTTACGCTAACATAGTAAAAATAAAATAACTGCAACAGTATTCGAAATCATGTATGTAATTCGTGATTATTTACAAAAGGGGAAAAAATCTGAGAAAACGACAAAAGAAAAAAAATCTTCAATTTCTGAGGATTAAGAAAGCCATGACATCAGATAATCATTAATTGTCTTACATCTATACTTATAATAAAGCTTAATGTGTGTGTGTGTGTGCGTGTGTGTGTGTGTGTGTGTGTGTTGGCGCTCTACAGACCAGACCATTCAACCTACAGCTACCAAATTTGGCACGTGTATACCTTGGAGGCCGAGAATGTGCACCTGGGGGTTATTTTTTCGAATTTTTAACTAGAATTTTATTTATTTAAAAATTAAGCGAAATTTTGACGTGTTTCTGCTATAACTTCCGAAAATATTACCGCACAAACAAGATTTTTACATGAAGTTAGAGATCAAAAATTTATCTTTTAAATGATACTACTGTTTTAATCTTAAAATTAAATTTCTATTTTTAATGAATTTTTAAATAAATATTTTAACTATGTTTTTCAATAATTTTTTTCGTCAAAAATAAAAATGAGGATTAAGCACGTTTCGCATTCATGAGAAAAAAAATAGCTTTTTTCAAAGTGTTGCCATCACATTGATTAAAGCTCTAACTGAAAATAAATTAAATCTTTTTGGAAATGAAATCTGCAAAATTATAATTTTCGGCAATTTCTGTAAGAAATGAAACAAATATGAAATATTATTTTTTCTAAAAAATAAATTCAAGAAAAATTATTTTATGATCTTTTACACTCTCTATACAGGGTGTTTATTTAATCCCGGACCCATTTTGATGTTTAATGACTTATAAAATAATGAAGATATAAACAAACTTATGGTATTTATTCATGGAATAACTCATATATTTTCCTTTTCAGGTTTGAATATTTTTACTTTTTTAAATATCGTCTGCGCGTGTTTTTAATTTCAGATAATTTCATTTTCCAGTCTAAATATCTGTACTTTTCTAAATATCGTCTGCTTATTAATTGCATTTTTCTCTCTTTTGTTTTTGGCAACTATTGAAATGTTATGTTTACATTTGATGTGTTTCTTCTATGTAGTACTTTTGTATGTGATGCTTTATTCGATTGGATATTAAGGAGAATGCATACAGCACAAGAGAAAGCACAGATTTTATGGTGGTCATAGAGTTAATTTCCAATCAACTAAATCACTGACTTTTAAGAGTTAATTTCAAATCACTTAAACTGACTGATTTAGGAAGATTTGAATATCACTATTCAATAAAAAAAGGATAATTTTAGATTTTTCATCGATCGTTTCAAAGAAAATACGCCAATAAGCGCGCAGGTTTCTGAAGATTAATTGGCCTAAGATTATGAAAATGGTGAGTTTTTCTAAATTTTTAACATTTAAAACTTCATAAATAAGTCTTAGTTGATCGCAGAAAATAGAAACATTCATTCATTTATTTAAAATTTGGTGTGTCCAGAATATTTATCAGAATATGATACCTTACTGCATTAAATTTAGACTTCATAATCTTTGAAATATATTTATAAGCAGGAACAAAATATTATTGATTTCATTTCAATCCTTTTGAAAGCAAAACTAAAAACTGAATTTTATACTGAATCTCAGAAATTTTTGTTCAATTATTGTTTGAGATATTACATAAACTATGAAAAATATTTTGTAGTTAACATAAGACGTAAATACCGAGCGATTCTGTTTGCAATACTCATATTCAATAATAATAATAATTAATAAATAGCAATAAAGATGATTAATAAAATAAAACGCTTGGTTTTATTAAAAAATATCTTAATTTTAATTGCAATTTCGTCATTTACATTTTTAATTAAAGTTGAAGTTTTACCGGAAATGGCAACAAATTAGCAAAATATATATAGTAAATTGAACGAAACGATCTAAACAATATAAGTTTGGTATGACTATCAAAATTTGAAGATTAAAAATGTTTTGTTTGAGAATCCTTTAAGAGACCAGTTACTTAAAATATTTAATTGAAAATTGTAGCGAGTGGTAATACTGGCGAACCGGCTGGTCGCCAAAGGCGGCTAGTAGTATATAAATCCAGTTTGCTGAAGGCAAGCACCTTTCTTTACGTATGACATTACACGTGAATTCTGATTTTATTGTGTGAATAGCCTCATAATCATTAAAAGAAAATTTAACATCCCTTCATTTCAGATTTCTGACAATGCTAGAGGCATAATGCTACAACATAATATTCTTCCCTTTGATATCACCTAAGACTTAAAACTGCCATGACATTAAATAATTTTTAAGTAGTCCTGAAATCGGTTATTTGCAAACACTGTCACCTTTCTTACCATGTGATGATGCACGTGAATTCAGTTAAGCTATTATATATTTACATATCTCGCGAATTTTTTATTAAGGGGAAAAACTTCGATTGATATAAGCTTTAGATCAGATATTTGCAAACACTTCCTTTCCATTTCCATGCGATGCGACACGTGAATTCGTTACCCTATATGCTATACTTCTTCTGATATCTATAGATATATTTTAGGAGGTGAAGCTGTCATTATGTCAAACAGGCTTTAAAACAGATCTAAATCGGTTATTTGCAAACACTTTCCCTTTCCTGCCATGTGAGAGGACACGCGAATTTAGTTATTATATAACTGAAATTTAAGCTTTTACTTTCTTAATTTAATGCATATGTATTTGCTATGCATGCGATATAACACGTGAGTTCTAAGCCAACAAACCCAAAATTATATTTAAATAAAATATCCCATATCGAAAGTTCGTGGATTTATGTGCGCCTAATTTGGAGATAAAAACGAATACAGCCCTCTTTTTATAAGCAAATATCTAAGAAACTTCCTTTTTTTTTTGTCACGGACACTTCTAATTAAAAATAAAAGAAAGAAAGAAAACTAGATGAAAATCCAAGTTCTGCCTGCCATTAAAACGACACGAATATATATGTTATCCCATCGACCGAAATCTTAAAACTTGATCACCTTGACTCTATGTGGATTCTTCGGAGAAAAAAATAAAAGAAGGCGTATTTTAAAAGCATCGCGTCACCTTTGAGAGATCTTTTTGCAACATTTTAACTCCTCTCATTCCGTGTATTCTCCTTAACTCCTTTTTTAACAATTTCTAAGCCATTGCTCCTTTTTTTTTCACATTGATTTATTTTTGGAAAGAGTTAAATGAATATTACTGATAAGCGGAACTTCAGAAGTCGCGTGTTAAAATAAAATAATTGTCTCGAACCATGACATGCTGATGCATCTACACCGAAATAAAAAGGCATTGGGTAAACGTGTTTTTAATGGATTTTTTTTATGTTTCGCAAAATTATTAAAATGATACTTGAATCAAATAAAAATGTGTTTTTTTGCCATGTTTTTTATATTATATATAAAAATTCTTTATATAAACATTGCGTGTTATTTGTTTTGTGATTGATAGATAGAGAGTCATCTGACCCATGACAAGGAAGCCAGTACTGTATGAAATATTTAACGAATATTATGTCATAGGAACTATTTATATTGCAGATGATGGTGAAATGGTAACAAAAAAAAAGGAAAAGCAATGTTTTAATTGACACCAAATTAACAGTAGATGAATTTATTGGTTCTACTTGCAGACACTTTATTTCTGGCAACACTAATGAGTAACTTTCCGGTTTGTTTACCTTTTCCGAGTCACGGAAATTTTCCTTCTCTCTACTAGCAATCGTCTGAATAGCAAAGCGATATACGTGATAACTCTGCATTGTATTTTAAAATAATAATGGGCCATCCAGGGATATCAGGTAAATAAAGAGAGTAAAAACTGAGCGAAAAACTGACAATTGGAAAAGAAAAGCTGATCATGAATCTGCTAAGTTGCTGCAAAATCTCAAAAATTGATTCGGTATTTAGAAAATGGAAATATAAACTTTTAAAAAAAGTTTCAAGCATCAGATAAGTAGCCAAAGGAGTTTAAAAACTTGCTAACTGGAACTGACGAACATGAATATCAACGTAATATACAGTGTCGGAAAATATCGGGGTTGGCGAGCGAAAGCGAGTAAGGTGATATATTTATATGACGCTTGAATATGTATATTTATATAGCAGTAAAAAAGCTAACGATCGTTACGAAAAAAATGCTCAACATAAATAAAATCTTATAAAGATCAAATATTAAAATTAAAAAATAATAATGATTTTTAAAAAATCTTATATCTATTAAGTAATATATAATTTAAAGTAAAACTTCTTTTTAGTATAAACGTGTCGTTATGATTTTTTGGACTTTAAGCGTTTTGCTTACCTAGATTAATTAAAGACTCTAACGAACTTTCTCGTGAGTGCAGAAATTTTATAAGTACTTACATTCGGTTACTGTTATTTTCTCTCAGCGATTAACCACTACACTGTATTATCATTACTCAAGTTATATTATTTTTCAGATCTTATTTTGTTTCGTGAAAATTTTCTACGTTGCTGGATTAGAATAAGGCTTCTTGGTCTTTGGATCCTGATCATATTCGAGAACATAATCGCTTATGATAGTTTTGAGTCCTGAAAACTTTCATAATGCATGTCTTCGATAAATACATTAATTCCACGCATTAAATGATTAATACCAATTTGATAGCTTGCACATCAAATATTTTTCATTGAGAAATATTTTATATAATATATATATTCCTTTAGCACTTCATTCAGATATTTTATTTCCCTTCATAAATGCATATTTGAGGTCAGCGAATAACTTACAATCAAATATAAGATAAAGAAAATGAATCACGCTCAATAAGAGAAGGAAAGCAGATGAAATTTATTCATCCTAAATTTAATATTCATTGGATACAGTATTAAATTAATCCACATATTCAGATAATTGTAATTCTGCTTAAGAGTGATATATATGAGTTATATGATATTCTTCTAGTCAGTCTTTAAAAATAACGCACAAAATTGTAATAACATCACTTTTATTAAATGAAGTCCATCTGTATTCGCAATTTAGTATGCCAAGGGAGAATATAGATTTAGTATGCAAGGGACTGGATGCCGAGGGAGAATATAGATTTAGTATGCAAGGGACTGGATGCCGAGGGAGAATATAGATACCTCTGGCATCATTCTCAGGGGCTGCTATGCAGACAACATATTACTGCGTAAAAGTCACTTTTTAAAGAGAAATATCATGAGGTGGTAAAAAATAATTCAATGTCTTGAGCTCCATTCACCTTCGCTACACCACTGAAAGAGACATGGTGTTTAGTTCTTATAATGAATGCGGCTCGAAATTTAAGGGACACCCCCCTACCAACCCAATCTATTCTTCAAGTATATGCCAAAACGGAACTCCTCTAACACTACAATAAAATTGAGTGATATTAATTTTCTTATAAAAGCACTTAAAGGATGTTTGAATTCTCATTCAGCGCGCTCAAAACTTTGTAATTATGTCAGTTACACGACGCAAGATCATCGTCACTGTCTAATCTCATCTTCAACTCATCGGGAGAAGATAAAGGGGTGGAAAGTTATTGGCATCTCTCTCTTACATAACTGCTGAAGAATTCGAAGTGTGGAAGCAGAACAAGCAATGAAAACCACAAAAGTTGGAAAGAACATGTACCTTAAGCCGATTTTCTTCCAATTGTAGTACTACTCTCTGTGCAAGGTGTTGAGTGAATCAGGCTCTCTCAGAGAGTTCGGTCGTATCTCTTGTCCAGAGAGACTCGGAGACTACTAATCAGTTTCCCTAATGTACCTCACCAATTACCAAGTGGCCCAGTCTCACCTTTATCAGTTGGCAAAAATAAAAATGGGCTGGAACGTGTTGGTTGGGAGTCTTGATGGCGGAGTTAATGAAGTTGTTTTTTCATTCCCTTCTCTTTTTTTCTTTATTTTTTTTTCTTTCCAAAGACGGCAATGTATTTTTAAGATACGAGCAAGCACATGCAGTTCATTATGTTTCGGTAAGCTAAATGAGAGGAAAATTATTTAATTTGAGGAAGGATAGGTTTGCTATATAGAAGCCGAGAAAATAGCAAATCCGACAATCAAGCATAAAAGGAAGGAAAATTTCGATTATTTTTTTAGGAAATGTCTACTGGTTGATTTTAATTTGGTTCTGTGGCTATGGTCTTTCTAAATGATACGTAGTTTTTCAGAAAACAAAGCTGTTAGAAAATAGTAATTACCATAATCCTATCTAAAATTTTCTACTGTGAAAATTGCAGAATATTGCAATTTTTTTTAATTATGGAGAATAAAAATCGTAAAGACTTCTACACTTAATTCTTTAAAGAGTAATGCATAAAGTTGTTTTACCATTTTAATGTAAATTTTAGTGCTATCTTATCACAAAAATTATTAAATCTCTTAAAAATTGTATATTAAAAAAATTCATAATTTACCGAAGCATTTTCTCATATACAAATGTAGAAGGCTTTATTGTAAAGCGGTTTTGGAAAGATGATTATTTAAAAGGTCGAAATATCTAATTATTTGCAACAATTTATTGAATTTCCAAATAATCCTATTATTTTTATATTCAGAGAATTACTTGCTGCATGTTATTTTTATGCCAACATAACTTGATCTAATTACAGCAACGACATAACCCAAGCTATGAAAGATCTGAAGTCATCAAAGAAAAATTTCACTGGATAGCAAACCTAACAACCTAATTACAAGAACCTTTTAAACACAAAAATTTATCCAACCACAAGAAAAAGAAAAAAAGATTGCGTCCCGTTATTATACAACGTTAATCCTCCCCTGGGACGGCGACTTTAAGACTTGTTTCCACCAAGAAATACAAGAAACTATTGCCCAAACCCACAATTACCATCCTAAAAGCGTATACCGCTTAACAACTGCGGTTATACAATATTATGACGGCCGGATCTATGAAGAAACTGCTTCTCTCAACTACCAGCTGTGTGGACAAAGGACTTCGCTCTAATGTCCTCATAAAAGTCTACTAATATCGAATAAAGTTCCACAGCCAGCTGACAAAACCGAACATTCTACACGTGTATAACACGCCGTTAAAGGCATTCACGATCCTGCTCAGGTAATTACAGCCTCTTTTAATGCGGTACCTTCGACTCTTTTGCAGGGCATAACAAGCCCTCTGCGCCATGAAAAAGCCTCCTAATGTTATGTCTTCGAACCTTCGTGTTAACCTCAGAAGCTCGTATTTTAACCGTTCACAGGACGCTGTCCTTTTTTCTCGGAATGTTACTTTCTATTACAGCTTCTTTTCGGTTTAATTGACAGTTATCCATGAAAATGAGTGCAATTTCTAGAGAAAAATTGATTTAATTAGAATCGATAAGATTTTTTAATGATTGCAAATGAGCATTCTAATATTTTTTTTGTTCTTCAAGTTTTTTTTTTTTTTCAAAAAGTTTTGAAAACAAACAGTATATGCAATTTCCTCTTATGTGTATTGTATTACTTAAGGGTTGAGAACATTAAAAGTCCATCAAGATGAATCCTTATTAAATGTGAATTCAAATATACTAATCATTAAGTAGGCTTTCTCTAATATATACATATTTGGCGTGGAGGTGTAATTTCCATTTTCAGTTTGCACGTAAAATATCTGTATATATTTTTAAATTCATTTCTCATTTATAACTTTATGGATCGTCACATGAATATGAAATAATCATTTATTAATCAGTATCTTAGGTTCGATTAGTTTTCTATTTCGAAGGTAGTTCTATTAACTTTCTAATTTTGATTTCTAAAATACACTTTCAAAATCTTCTTGCTTTTTTTAACTTTCTCGTATGCAAAGTATACAAAGAGAAAGTGGCGTAATCTGCAAATTATTTAAAATCGACCTTTTGAGGAATATTTATATTTCAGACCTACTTCAATCCAAAAAACATATTTTTGGAAAAATATCTTTCTGTCTGTGAACAGGATAATTAAAAAACTGCTTTGAGATTGGCGGATGATATTTGGTGCATACTTTCTATTCTACATTTGTAACTTCGGCCCGTCAAATTTTGAACGAAATTCATTCTGAGAAAATCTGCCTGTCCGGCTATCCAAATATAAGTTGATAACTACAAAACAAGAGAGCTAAAATGATAAAAATTGGCAAACAGATTGACACATTCTAATATACAAATGAATATCAAACTTGGAACCACATTTATCAAAAGTTTGACAATCTGTCAGTCTGCACTTTCACAACGTGTAAATGTGATAACTAAAAAACGCAACGATTTCAATAAATGAAATTTGGCATGCGATTTTGAGACTACAATTGTAGTTTTGAATCTAATTTTGGTTTTAACAGAATGAAAAAAAGCACCTAAAATGAATATTCCTTTTTCTGATACTTGTGTATTAGTCGCATCCTTGCTATTAATCATCAATGAACATAATCTAACAGGCTCCTTTGCAATTATTGTTCTATAAAAGAACGCGGTAAATAACATACATTTGTAAGAGTATGAGGCATTCGAAAAGACCACTTCACTGGTTTTTCTATTTTTTTTAAAAAAAATCAGACAAAGATTAACGATAAGATATTAATTAAAAAAATCAGATAGATCCTAATGAAAAAATCATGTATCTAAAATTTTCATCTGAAGCAGAACAGAATACTTCATTTCGAATCATAAGATCTTAATGCTTGTTTTTATTGTGGGATTTGCTCATTTCATTTCTATTTAGCCATCTTTTATATGATGTATTGTAACTTACCAGAAATTGATTCTAGTTAACTCTCATTATGTTTATTTCTTCTGACAAAAACGACTTTAAAGTAATAAACAAATTTATTATATCCCGTTTCGCTCCCAAATACAATTTTAGTAAATTTCTAAAAGGAAATATTAATGTTGCTAACAATGTGCTAATTGATAACATATAAGTGCGATGATGTAAATTGATATAAGATATGATACCTGGACAGAAAAATTTGACAAGATTTCATGGATGAGGGATTTTATAATTTTTACAAATATTAAATTTTCGGTTTATTTACGTAATAAACTAATAGATAGTATGTAAAGATAGATAAAAATAGATAAAGATAATAATTGCATATTTGTTCATGAATACAAAATATATAAAGCTTGATGGGAGGACTTCTAATTAATGAAACAAAATCGCAGAACAAGACTTAATTTGTTGAAGATCCCTCCTCCCAAATGGATCCCCGTATTTATGACCAAGGCGTGTCTTTACGAAAAGTAAGAAATGCTTACTACTGCAAGGCTATAATCTGTTAATTGCGATAATTACTCAGCACGTTTGCTCTTAGTTCGTCCTTTTAAGAGCAACTATACTAGTGTGGTTAAGCACACTAGTATAGTTGCTCTTAAAATCAAGTCACATGCGCTGAAAACGCAGTTTTAACAGCTTTGTAAAGTAGTTCAGGTCGAAAAAGAACAAAATCACATGCCTTCCTGCTTTAAAAAGTGATTCTATTCTGTCTTTTACCCGATAATTATTTCTGTTTAAAACTCTAATGAGATGCTTCATAACTGAAGGCAAAGCATGACAGTTATTAATCAAAATTCTTCTCCTTTTTTCTTTTCCTTTTCTAGGAATCTTAAGTGATATTTAAGTTGAAAAATATTTCGCTTTAATAAATCTCGAGTTTTTTTAAGAGTTCTTTTATGTTTTACATCTTTTGATAATTATCATGCCGCTTTTATAGCAAAATTGATATGCCATTGAAGTACTATTTTACATTTACTTGCATTTATTAAAAAACTACAGCTATATAGATAGGATATAATTTAAAGCGAAAATAAAGCAGAATTCTTTTTTAATCTAAAAATTAATTTATAAAAATTGTAGAATTTTTCTGCTTTTTATTAATAAGAAGAATGTGATGAAAAGTATACTTATAGACTAAAGATAGAAAGAACAATTTGTAAATGGGAAAAATGAAGCATAAAAAAAAGGCCAAGATATTGGCGAAAAGTATCTATTTTTGTCAAATAATTCTCAGACGACATTTATGGTTTCTAAAGCTTGAAAGAAAAGGCATTAAAATATAATTTTCTCTGCACTTACAAACTCAGAGACATTCGGTTTGATTTGATAATAGGGAGCCTTAAATACCAGAGTTGTATTTCTCAAGATATCGGAAAGTGTACTTACTTTTTATTAAAAGTGAAATTTTAAAAATATTAAAATGTATTGCTTTTAAATGTTTTCTTGACAGACGGTGACGCACTTATAGGTAAAAACAGTGTATCAAAGTTAGCTTTTCATGATGGGTGGTATATTTGTTCACCAAATTAATTTGTCATTGATCGCTTGTTATAAGTACAATGTGCTTTTTATTTCGTTCAGATATCTAAGAGTTCTCAAGTTCCGGTTCTGCAGTTCATGGACAGCAGAAATCCGCATACATATTCAGGAATCCAGACAGCTGGCCCTGGTTTTTACTAAAATAATCGCAAATAAGCCACTTGACGCCACCATCGAGACACTGTGTCCTCTTTGAATTGGTCAGTTAACGGGCCAAAAATGAAACACGCGCATAAACACGGTCGAAATTCAAGTGAAATTCTACGAATCCACTATCGACCGTCAACACGGTGATAAATAAGGGGAAACAATGACGGGGCTTGTCCTGTAGCTTTCCTCCAACTTCGAACAACTGTGAATGAAGAGAAGTGTTGAAGCTGCAAACAGACAACCCCAATTATGGAATAGCTCTTGACATGGAATATGAAGTACATTAAAGTGAAGTTTACAGCTAATCACTCAGTGGCAAATAAACATATAGTTTCTCTTCTTTTTCTTTTATTTTCTTACTACTTTTATATCATCTTTAGTGTCTCCCCCCTCCCCAAACACTTAATGTAGATAAAGCTATCAGTCAACACACTTCGATGCAGATCAATTATGCACTTTTATCGCTTCCATCCGTGTTGGAAATTGACTTAACGTGATAGTCCAATTTGTACACAGTCTCCCTGAGATAAGGTGATTTGTTTGTGTCGCAGAGCGACTTTAAAGCTCGGTTGACAAATACCTTTGGCACTAATATGGTCCAATCGCCTTTTTAATCATCAGAACAATTGTCTCATTTTTTCTATTTCGTTTTTATATCCAAAATTATCATGTAAACATTTTTTTTTTTTTTTTTGCAAATTTTATTTAGTTCTTCTTACGAATATAAGAATTTTTTTTAAAAAAATTATTATTATTATTGCGATAAAATATTTTAATAAGCTGCATTTTTTTAAATGATTCTCATAGAATCAAATAGATGTTGTTCTTATTTATCTTTCATAAAATAATTAAAAATTTCTTTGACATCTTTTGGACATCCCTCCCCATCCACAAAAAGAATGGAAAGAAAAGCGCATGGCTTTATGAAAATCAAATGGAATGCAAAACTCTCTGCTCTCAAGTTCGGACAACGAGGTGCAGGGATTAGAGATTGAATTTTTAGAGGTTTAAAAGGATGGACAATAAAGAATTAGAGGAGTTTGACAAGTTCATTTAATATTTACTCCGAATTACATCAGTACGCTTTTCAATAAAATAATCTTCTGTTATTCTATTTTTTATAAATATTACTTTTTTATCTCTAGACAAAAATTAGTAAAAAATCATGGACGCCACCATTTTGTTGTAGTATTTCTTTAGTCAGCTATTGCTTTGACATGTATGTGTTATATTTGAATCCCGACATCTGGAAAATGGCGACATTCTCCAGGTGAGTGTCACCATTCATGCAGTCGCCATTCTTGTGAATGTCAACATTCACCAGATGACAGTGTCGACACTTACCAGAGAATGTTGGCATTCTATTATTTCGGCCTTTCACTGTAACATATGCATTTCATTATTTTTAAACTTAATAAGTGATTTTTGCAATGGACCCGGTTCAGTGACTTTAACTAGAAAATTTGTTTTGATTATACAAAATGGTTTGTAAATGTTTCTTCTCTGGCTTTATATTATTATTCCTCAAAATAATTAATTACATTATGAATGATTTGATGAAGCGTACTTGATAATATTTAATGTGTTTTGTTTTTTTTTAATATTTCTTTATGATACTCCTAATATTAAGACAGTGAAGTAAAAGGCTCTTTGAATTTTGATGCCTATTTTTATAGAAATGCTTTCTGAAATGTTAAAGAATGCATTAAATTTTACAACTTCTAAATATTAATAATTCATGTTAATAATAATTAACAAATATAGCAAGTAATCATAATTAACTAATATGCAAGCCGATTTAATTCAAGAATTTTAAAATGATTATATTTTTAAAACCTGTGAATGTTATGGTATAGAGAGCAGTTTCTTGAGATTTAATCTTTTTTCTTGCAACAGTATTTATTTATCAATAAAATCAATTTTTGCTGAAAATAAATCGAAATCTTTGAACCATTACTTATAATTAACAGATCCAAAAAATGCTGTTAATCGTTTTCACTAAATATCTACTCGAAGAAAATTATCTAATGGGAAATCATGGCTTTTCTGCAATCGATTCACTGAATCACCATATTTCCACACATCATTATTCATTTCAGAATTCAACGCATTGTCATACTGCAAACGACAAAGTCACACGCCGTTTTACATAGAATAAACGGGTCATCGCACTTATTCTTCAAAAATGTTTGCTTGAATTCATCACGGATTTTTCTCTTCTTGCGTCAGAGTTTCTGTCATCAAAGATCAATCAATTAAATCTACCAACAATACTAATGGAGCTGGCAGAGCTACCTTGTCATCATCGGCAAGATCGCCGTAACTGGAGAACGCTTTATTATCAATCGCAGCTAAAGTCCTCCCCTATATTTAAATTGTTCCAGAGGTTGACTTGAAAACAATCGCCGAAGCATATCACCTCGTCGATTCTGCATTTAAAACGTGTAAAAGATAAAACAGCGGCGAAGTTAAAACTAAAGGGAATCGTTGCTTCGTTTAGTTATCTGTCATTAAATTAGAAGCCGCTCATAAATTTATGAATAACTAATGGCAATCGCTGAAACTCAGGAATTCTCACAAATTTCTTTGATTTAGTATAGATAATAATACTTTTATTCGGATACTTTTCAAAGACATTGGCTGAAACGCTTATCAAGCCAACACACACACTAGCCAATGTTATTTTCGACAAAATATAAAAGAATGACTTTTTTGAAAACTTTCATTTGCAAAACAAAGTTAGAGATTTTCCTCTGATAAAGATACGATCATTTCTGGACTTCTTATTGTAAAACAATAGAATTAAATAGTTGAAGCAATCTAGCACAACTGCAAACACAACAATACATAGTAGCGTATTAGAAATTTTAAAATGCAGGAAACAGAAATATGTATTTCATATTTTGAGCTATTTATACAGAACATGAATTTCCTGTATCGCTCATATCAAATATAAATCTTGGATTACAAGACATTTATTGACTTTTCTCTAATGTAGACCTTTCATTTTGTAACCAAAAAATTGTCATAAGCAATAAAAGTAAGCAAGAAGGACTGTGTGAATTAAAACAAGATTTCGTTTTGTATGCGGCACTAATGCTCTATATCATAATTAACGTTGATCAAAGAATCTAAATTCAATTTAACCTCTTCATTTTAAATTAGTTATCAGAATAAGTTATGACAGTGTTAAATTTCGTGAAATTTTTTAATTAGGGGAAGCCAAACAGGATATCGTATAAAAAATAATAAATTCGACTTTTTAACGATATAAATTTTTAAAAAAAGATTAAACCCGCTATATAAAAGAAAAGGCAAACTAAATGATCATTTGGTATTTTAAATGACAAAAGTTGAGAATCAAGTATAAAAGAACAAAAAACTATGTAATTGGTAGATGTAATCTATGTAAGCTATTTAGGAGAAGTAATCAAAATGTAATTGATAGATCTTATCAGATTCAAAATGCAAGAACAAAACCAATTTAGGCCTTCAATACTTTGATTGACGTTCTATGTCTATTTTGAGTAATTTTACTTAGTAATTTAGATAACTTTATTCCCCTCTTTTTATATTATTTTTCTCGTAATTGTCTATATCCATTTTGCCGTTTTTCGTGTTTTATGGTGTCAAAATGATTAAATTAATCAAGTGCGTAGCAATTTGTTCTTAATATGATAGAATCATCCTAATTTAAAAAAATAAATGTTCGTCCACAAAATAAATAAATAAATGAAAAACAAAAATAAGGAACAGAAAGAACAATAGTTTTAACAGTAAGCTGAACAATCAATTTCAACGAGATCATTAAAAAGTGTTCAAAATTGTTTATCATTGAAAATTATGTACATGTTTGCCAAAATTTAAATTTCCAATGTTTTGTCACGGTACAATTTGTGAAAGTAATATATATACAAATCTCTAATTACATCAAGTTTATTAACCTTTCACATTTAGCTTAAGAACAAAAATATCAGGCATTTATACTTTAATTACAATTTAAATGAAATTATCATATTATCAAATTCTAAAAGTTTCCTTGCCATATGAAATTTCATTTAAAGTTATAATCTTAGTTGAGAGCAGGTACTTTTTTTTGCTCTACTTTCAATGAAGATATAAAAATATTGTAACTAAATAATCTAGTTTCATAATTTTCATTCAAACTTTATCATTTCTAACTACAAACTACTAATGCCTTTGATAAAGAAAGTTATTGTAATGTACTTGCCCTTAAAAGAATTAAGAAGCTGATTGATGTACACAGTTTCAACTAAACAATGCAAAAAATAAATGTTTTATTTTTATTATCGTGGCATTATTAGTATAAATAATGTACGCATTTTAAAGAAAGGAAAAAGTTACTAAAAATTCTTGTTCACATATATTAAAACTGATATTTTCCTGCATACCAAAAGCAGAAACAAAAACTTATAAAAATTAAGAAATAAATTAAATAAAATTATAATAAATAATTAGCACAGCAAGTATAAATTAAAAACATTTTTGATTATTACTTTGCTATTCTAAAATAGACCAGAAAAGAAGCATTTCTTTGTTATGGTTAAGCTTACGACTTATTCTGAGTCATATAGTTTGAAAAGTAATTTAAAATAATTATTTCACCAGAATTCAAAATTTTTTGAACAATAGTAATTTTTTCCTATTTTTAAAAAATATTTTTTAAATTTCATATTTTTGGAAGTAATATCATATATATAACGATGGTCGCTATAAAATTCATCGTAGATAATTCACTAATAAAAATTTAAACATGATTCTTCGGCATCCAGAGAGTTTTGTCGTTAGAAAATTACACAAAAGTTGTTTGATCGTGCTTTCTCGAAGAAAATAATGGAAGTTTTGTTAAAAATCTAGCGAAGGAAGCGAGTTGAATATTACACGATTGACAACCGAAAACTTCTCTGAAATTCCTAGCGCCATCTATCGGATTCTTGGTATTTTATTCAAACATTATTAATTTTGTTTCTGTCAAGTTTTTTTTTCTAAAAATTGTTTCTAATTTCATCTAATTTAACATAACCGATTGTGAATTTTATTTATTCTTGAACATTTGTAAAATTTTCAAAATATATTGATTATCAAAATATATTGTAAAATTTTCAGACGTTAAAAAAATTTATATAGAAATTTCAGTTAATTTGATTAAAATTGAACAGTTATTGTATTTTGTATAATATTTCGGATTTCGTTTCAAATTTGCTGATGATATTTATTTGAAGTCATTTCTATATTGTTAGTTTTCTTCTATAGTCATTTGCAATATTTTATCAATTGTGTACTATTCATTTCTTTTTCTCGCCTCACTTAGTAAAAAGAATGAAACGAAATAAATAATCAAGTCTTCAATTATTTGGAATCTATTTACAAAATCTGCGAGAAACCGAGCATACTTCTTTGATTTGTTTTTAATATGGATTAAAAATACATTTCCAAATATTTAAATAATGTATGGTTAGCACGCAGAACATGGCGAGCGATGCAAATCAACAAATCAAATTCCTATACATAACTATTTATAAGGAAATGCTTTCTTTTTGAACAAAATTTGTATCCCATTACATTGAAAATAATTTTCATTCAGTATAGATTCTATGTCGAAAATATTTTCCTTGATTAAATAGAACAATTCTTTTTTAAAACACGGCATTATGACTAAAATACTTTTTTTTTTTAATTTCCAAGTGTTCTTACACATGAAATCTTTGTGAAGGGATTTTTCTCTATCATTACACCAAAAAAAGTAAAAGCGTAACCAAAAAAAAAAAAAGTAAGACTTGCTGCTTCTAGCATTTTATTATGTGGAATTCAAATTATCTCATATGAAATTTTAATACCTCCGTTCCGAAAGAATTTTAGAAATAAAAGTAAATCAAATTAAAATATATTCTACTTTGCTTATACAGATCTATTTAATTTTAAAAGTGACTTTTCATTTTTGTATTAACAGACTCTACATGTTTTCTTTCTTAAACTTTTTTTTTCCGTATTTTTACATTTTCCTATTTTTTTATTTCCTACCCTCTTACGGAATGTATCAAATTGACTAAGCCTCCTGCTTTAAGAAATATTTAGGATTAATTTGGATTCTTACCTTTGTCCACACGATTAAAAGCTTGTTTTATTTATATTTTTAAAGAAAGATAGATAGAGAAAAGTAAAGAAACGATCATATTCGGTGTTACGTCAAAATCCCAACGCAAGTTAAGGTCATCAAACAGTGGCCGGTGGAATATTGTGTGGCATCGATGAAAAGTTCCCTTCTACTCCTTTCAGTCGTCGACAGGCTCATCTTTTGTCGCCACTTGTTGCGTATTTTTCTCGCCATCCACTTATCGATAAGGTGCGATTGAAACTATTTATCCGGGAAGAGAGCGGCGCCCGTCAGAACGGCCAGCAGCCGCGATACGGACCAGCGTCACAAGTCTGGCAGAGGAGATATCGAGCCTTTTCCGATTAGGCACGATTCTTGCCTATCTCTAACTTTGAAAATAATGCTGAGAATGGAAGGCAACAGTGCAAAATTGTTTGTACATAATTATTATTATATAAAAAAACGATATAGGATAGTTCGTGGCATAAATGTAAATCAAACATATAATAGAATTAAATAAATAATTTCAATTAATGACCCCATGTTCAGCTGATTGATACCATCCTCCATCATTATAATAAATACTTTTTTCTGTCCAAAATCAGAAACTTTTATTTCATATATTTAGGAAAATGAATAAATTTTAAAGATAAACTTTTGCAACAATAATATGAGCACTTTAAATATCAAATAGATCATTGTTAAAATGTTCTTTACTATAATGCCTGTTCCTTCCAGTATATAAATATCTAGACTGCGTTCCTTCATTATTGGTTGAATTGTGACATCAGACTGTGAATTGACCGTCAGTCCATCTGTATTTTTGCATGTATGTAAATGCCATAATTGGAAACTTAAAAACTTTGGTAGATGAAATTTTGTTCACAGTTGCAGTGTCTAAATCTTATCAAATTTTAAACCAAATCTGTAAAATATTTGACTTATTTCGTGTGCGTATAAGCATGATATATCTTAAAAACGCAGTGATTTAATTAAATGAAATTTTTTATGTTGTCTTTTGATTACAAGTACAATTTTTGAAATTTTGATTTCAATTGATCGAAAAAAGACGACCCAAATACAAACTTGGATTTTTGGGACTTAGGTATTAATCGCCAAAAATATTTCACTGATAGGCTTTTTCATAACTATTGTTCGCCAATGACATGCAGTTGATGCACGAAGTAACGGTTTCATTTACTATAACTAAGGAATATACAACTGTTATGAGAACCGCATATGAGCAATTGTAGCTTTCTTAGTTTTGCTTAAGGTCCACAATTTTATTCGGGAAAACGAGGATAGCATCTTATAAGAGAGTTCACAAGAAAGTTTCGAAGAAAATACTCTCGGCTCGTTTGTAGCAATTTTCATCTAGAATTATGAGTCCCTGGTACCTTGTGTTTTTATTCATATATTTTTCCTCATCAATTCAGAAAGTAAAACCGACACCATCACCAATATGGTAGGCATGCTCTTCAAGAATAGATACTATATCAATGGAAATAGCTAGATTCTTTAAACTTAAAATTATTTTAAATCCTTTTTCACGTTTCGACGAATATAATGAAATGCAATTCGTCTTTAGCAACAATGCTCAATACGAAGCATATCTAGATTAGATCTTGAGAATAACGGCTCTATAAAACATAATCAAAAGAATCCTACCTCTGTGAGGTATATTGGTTAGTTATTTAACGGACTTCTACTGGGGCAATCGTCATATTTGGATTTATTACAGCAATCTACTTTGGTTCCAGTAAAAAATATTTTTTATATTAATTGCAGCTTAATCATTTCCTCTTTAATTTAACGTTGAAATTTTACGGGAGCCGATAGAAAATTAGAGAGGTACATAACACATTATGACTTAAGGCCTTTATAAAAGTATGAGTGAATTATATGACTATCAAAATTTGAAGCTTAAAAATATTTTGATGAAGAAGCTATTAAAAGGCAAATTATGTAAAATATATAATTGAAAATTTTATATTCTTTTAACAGCTAGTATGAAATGTAATTATTCTTAACAGGAAAATTACATCTGCATTTAAGTTTGACAATTAAAATTATTTTCCTTTTCATTATCTTTAGTTTACTTACATTTAATGAGAAATCATAATAAGGAATTTAATGAATTACATTGAATTCGAAATATGATCAAATATAGTTAAAATATCTTATTTATTAAAAGTTATAAATTCACAAGAATATGATCTTCCAATGAAAACCATTAAAGCAATTGACTGCATCAAAATAATTTTATTTAGATTATGTAAAAACGCAAATGATTTTGCTGTATATGTAAATGAAAAAATAATTGAAAATAAAGTATGCATGACTAACTCTTGTTAATTTTATTCTGATAGGTTAATTAAAATGAAACAGAATCGCACTTCAAATATGATCCTAGATCAACTACTGAATTGTATTGATGCATTCTAAAAAGTAAATTTTCTCTTACAGAAAAACACTAAAAATATCAGTTTTTAACTTCTGAGGAACCACAATCATCCATTGCCAATAGGTTCTCCTTGAAAGCATTACTACTAAAATCGCATATCCCTCTCCCCCTCATCCCTTTTTTTTTTTCTCCTGTGCCCCGAAAGACAACACTAAACCCCCTTCGCCGACTTTTCCGAGGGATGAAAAATAAGTGCTTTGGGTTGGAAATGAGCCGGAGGGAAACCGCCTTCGTTAAGTGGCAAAAACATCAGTTTTCCCTTTCTGTTAAATTAAGCAGAGTACATTACAATCAGTGGCCACGCAAATAGACGTATTTCCGACCCCGCTCCCACTGGGGGTGGAGGGTGGGGGGAGAAGATTTTTCCCACACCGAATCGAATGGTGATAAGAGAGAATTCTGGGTTAGATAAAAGAGGGGAAACAGCAATTTTGTTTTAGAAAATCTGTGACTTCCAAACATTATTGTCATAGATTTGGCAACTTCCTTTCGTTGTTGTTTAAAAAGGGTATTTTTTCGTAAATTTATTCATCCGTTTGCTTTGAGCTGACATTTGTAAAGTAAGGAGTGAGATAAACTATTTCATTCAGATTCCGTCACCTTTTTTCTGTTTACTTTGATAGGGTTTTTACCTAAACGAATATTTTTTCCTTTGATGTTTTCTTTGTTGTTATGTTTAGAGAATCTTTTGTAGCTACTCTTATGAATATTCTTTTAACAGTTTTTCTCAAGAATCATTTATATATTTTGTTCAAATAGCTTAAAGAAAGAAATACTGAATTTTCAATGGAGAATGAAATTAGAGGTAAAAATTCAGCTACTTTATTGAATTATTAGTAAATTTCACATATATAAAATTCAACTTCTTTATTGGATTATTTATAAATTTGAAAAAGTTTTCTGCTTAATTTTATCTTCTGGGGATTTTTTTCTTTCATTTCTTTCGGAATTAAACAATATGTCAGTCATCCAAATTATTTTAATATTTGAACGAACGCATTATACATTTCTTAAAATTTTATTAGTTATTTTTTGTCCCCTGACAAGCGCTTTAAAAATTTGTTAAAATTTTAAAATTCTCTCATCTTAACTGTATTGATTCAACGTAGGAAAAATTGGTTACCAATCTACATTTACATTTCCATTCTTCTCTTTTTTTAATGTTAAAAGCTATTTTAACTCAATATTAAAAATAGGAATAAATTTTTTGATTAAAATTTTAAAAAAAAGAAAGATGAGTAAATTGAAAACCATCTAGGATTTACCTACCTGTGAAAAAATTCAGATAACCTTAATAGGAGGCAATCGGACAGTAAAAAAACCAAGCAACGAAATCTTATATTTTGGTTTACAACTGCTTTCGAAATTCATCCCAAAAAGAAAAAGAAGAAGAAAAAAAAAAAAACTAATACGTAGATTCGAACATTTAGTTCGAGGCATCATATAACAATAGTATAAATTTGATTCATCTCTTCAAATTATTTTAAAATCGTTCTCTATATTCTAGTAACAATACTATGCTAAGAATAGACAAAGTCACCGCAACCTGAATAAATATTAATCCATTAACTTAAAAAACGAAAATACAGATCAAAATATTCTTAAATGTGTTAAAATTATTTTTAAAAAAATTGTATGGAAATAAAACCGATATTACTAAAAAGCCATTTTTTTAAATTTTTTTTATTTTAAAGTAGTGTTAAAGTTGTTTTTGTAAAATAATATATTCCGAAGTTATTAAGTAACTCTTTAAAATTCCGGTTGATTTTAAATTAAAATATGGTAAAAATTTTGAAAAGTTTAATTTTCAAAGAATATACTGAGTGATAATTAGTATTCAATTAATTACTATGTGGCAAATTTGGTAGTTCTAAATTCCAGGGATCAGCCAGCGACAGAGAACTCGATGCCATGTCATGGAAATGTCTGATTTTTTGTATCACGCATTCGCATCGTGCAATATACTGATAGTATCCAGCTTATAAATACTATCATATTAAACCAGCTGGAATGAGTTCCTTGAAATGTTTTCACATATTTTCAAACTAAAGTGTTATCTTCTTTTACCCACATTAAACAATGGGCCTTAGATAAGGCGGCGAATGCCCTGCATAGCATTAGACAATAATAGATACGCAATATAGATTTTTTTATTGAATCCATCGTGCAAATATGTATTTTGAACGCTTTTTTGCCGACCGAATGAAATCAAAATTTGATACTGAATTATAGTTACATTCGAATGACAAAAAAACATAATTTTGAAGATTTAAGTCATTTAATTTATGAGTTATTGCGTTTACATGCATGTGAAAGCACAGACAGATAGGTGGTCAAACCTGACAAGTTTTGTTCAAAATTTTCGAAGAATCTATGTTATAGATTCTAAACCTGTGAAACAAGTTTTATTTACCTACCTTTTGGCCCTTCCAAGTTATTGAGTTCATTTATAATCGAATAATCATTCTCTGAATAGATTTCGTTCAAAATTAGACAGAAATCTACAAATTGAGTCCATATGCCATATTTCACCCATTCTAGCTTCAATACATTTTTCAGCTATCATGTTCAAAGATAGACAGATATAATGTTAAAAATGCGTTTTTCGAATTCAGGGAGATCTGAAACGTAAAGATTCGTCAAAATCTCGAATGCCAATTTAATCGAATATTCATTCTCTGTATGGATTTCGTTCAAAATTTGACAGAAATCTTCAAATTTGGTCATGAATCCATATGCCAAATTTCATTCGTTTAACTTCAAAGCATTTTTTGATCTATCAGGTTCGCAGATAAACAGACACGCACAATGACAAAAATATGTTTTTCGAATTCATAGAAAGTGCTGAACTTAAAGTTCAAAGAACATTCATAGTGCTGAAACTTAAAGGTTCATCAAATTCTCGATTGCATATTTTTGACGATTACTATACTTCCTCAATGCTTTGTATAAGATAAATTAAATAAAGAAACAGAAGAACAGCACTGGTAAATTAACTTAATTAGGATTAACTAAATTTATTTTGTCTCCCTGAGTTTTTTTAAAATTCACTATCAATTTTAGAAATTAACGAAGAGCAGCAAATTATATTGTTTTACGAAAATGAGTAAAAATGTTTAAGTTAAATCAGTCAATAAACATCTTGGAACTAACTTGAGTTTCAGTGTCAAGGATCACCCCAGGCACATTTTTCCCAGGACGACAAAAACATAAAAACCGCTGAGCGAAATCCATATTAATGATCAGAAAGAGTAGACGCTTCTCTGAAAATAAAAGAACCCGCACTGACTGTCCCACCGGGGAATTCCCCTCTCACTTCCGAAGCACTTTCGTCGATGATCTGTCTAATCAAGTAACAATGCACACCATTATCCTGCACCCTGCTTCCCAGCCAGAACCTTCAATACGCCATGATAAGTGACTGTTTAATTTCATTTTCTGCTCCTGCAGGGGGGTGAGGTTTGTTCCTTGTTGTGTCTAATCTGATCGGCCGATGCTTTTTGACAGTATGGTATCGGCTTAAATCGTTTGGGGACCTACAGAGCCCGTCACTTCGAGGTGTTCCGTGGGGATTTCACGCCATCCCTTCTCCTTTTTGAGACTTGCGAAAAGCGCGTGTCAACGCCGGTAATGGTTTGCGGCCGAATAATTCAGTTAAATGCATCTGGTGACAAAATGTTAAGCAAGGGAAAGGCTTGTTTTATAGGAGGGGGAGGGGGCATCCGGGGATGTTTTACAGCCAGTTATCGGAAGTGCTGTTGCTGTTACTGTTGAAGTGTTTGACGAATTGAAGTTCGAACGTTCAATATTTAATGCGAGTAATCTATATTTTTGTGTTTGTGTTAGCGTTATTAGAATGGGTAACAAGAATTTTAGATACTTGATTTTATAGCGTCGCTAAAGTTGTTAAATTTTTCGCTTTGCAGTAAATACCCATCCACCCACCCTAAATCCAGAGAAAATATTTCAAGATTTTACTTTAAAGCAAAAGTTTTATAGTCGCATGTATGCACAAAAATTCCTCGCAATTATTTGAACTCCTCTACAAATAAAAAAGAAATGGTGTGAAGAGAACAAAAAAAGAAAAGAATCTACTAAATGCATGTGGAAATTTCGTATCTGGCAATGCTTAAAAGAAGTGTCTTAAAAAGATACAGAAGAAATTAAAATGGATAATTAATGTCAAGAAAGGTAGAGAAATAACCAGAAATAAAACAAATGTTAATTACATGTTGTCTATTATAGTTTTTAAATAATTAAAAAAACATAATATAAAAGACACGCTTATAGTTCAGCTAGAGCAAGAGTTTGCATCTAGTTGGCAAAGGCAAACTCCTTTACCAGCAAAAAAGTTTATAATTCTGACAAAAATACTGCTCCACACACACACAAAAAAAAAAAAGTAGAGAAATAACATTAAATGTTGGTAATGAATTAATAAGAAAAAACTTCAAACAGCAGAGAATGAGGTTTAACAATAATATATTTATATACAAAAAAAGACTCGTTTAAACAATTCACTAACTGAATTTAAGAAATTTTAAGATGGACAAAGAAAACGTTTCGACTACATTATTTTGTAATTCTTCTGCATTTTAACACAAAAGAAACTCCTTTCATGCAAATTAGTAAAAACAAACGGAAGGCAGTGTCTAGGCAGTGAGAAACTCATTTAATTATTTTATTCCAGTAAAAAAATGCTTTTGTACAACAAATTAACTGCACTGCGATAAAAATAAAAATCTTCTAAGGCAATGCTAAAACTCAAATGGGAAAAGAAATTTTTAAAAAAATCTTTATAATGGACACTTTTGCAACAACAGTAATGCAAATAGTTAAAAAAATAAAGAAAGCAAAGCCCCAAAAAACAAACAGATTGACCATATTCCATTTAAAAAGTGCAAGCAGGTCTGCAGTCCCGCGTTAATCTAGGCGTAAACCACTCTTAACCCCATTAAACAAACAAATAACAACATTTATTTCAACTCCAAGTTCCTTAACAGTGAATAAAAAAAAAACAGAAAAGAAACAGCAAAACAGGAAACAAATTGTTTCGCGAGCTTTACGTTTCAACACAGAAGTTTCTATTTTCATTTATACTTCTAATAAGCTCTCAACCGAATTGAAATGAATAAAAAGAGAAAACACATTTGAATACTAATTAAACAGCGTGAAAAAAGGCTCATCCAATTACAAAAATTTAACTGGCGTGCTCTTTCTTAATGGCGCAAAAACGGGTGAGGGAAAAAATTAAGAAACGCAAGTAAACATCTCTTCTCTTTGCATTAACGGTTTCTCCCCCCTCTTCTTGATGGAGTTGAGTTGAGGAGTATTGAGTGAACTTGTGAGTCTTCCAGAAATTAGATAATGTTCCCCTGACGTGCGGAGATGTAACGCAATATCACATTCTTCATTGTGGGAAGTTTTCGTGACTGTGTATTGCACACGCGTTCTCATCTTAAAAAGCAAAGAGTATCTGAGGGATAGAGAAGAAAAAAAGGAAGATAACCTGAAAAAACAGTAGAGAAAGACTAGCGCCCTCTTACTTTCGAGGGGTGATTAATTTTCGGTATATTTCCCATTGCGTGAGGTCGGAAAGGAACGGAGAAATCTCCAAAAGCAATGCTGGATTTTCGTATTTTACGTTCCAAGCAAAAGTGAAGTAGTTTTAAGAGGTTTGTGTGGAGTGAATTCAGTTTCATATATTTTATTTCATGGCTAGAATAAAAATTTCGATTCTTTAAAACATGTTTCGATCTCCTAGCATTATTACGAGTCGCAATATCTTAAAGTACGTCTAATAAGCAGAATTGCATCTAACGAAAATTATATCTATAAATAATTAGAATTATAAGCATACGATAAAAGAGAAACTGTCTTCCAGACATTATAACAGATATTTGTTGGGAAACTAAAAGCAAACCGTTTTCTGAACTTTTGAAATTATTTTAATACTAACCAGCATTCAAGTTCATGATTGATTATGAACATTTTAGTTACAGGTAAAAAATACAACTTTCACATTGCATTCTTGAGTTGCTCTTCTCACAGGAAGCACAATGTGCTGTTCAATGTTATGCAATATTGTATAGTATTATCGCACAATATAATACAATAGCATACGATAGCATAAAATATTGTACAATACTATACAATATTGTACAATACTATACGATATTGTGCGATATTATACAATACTATCCAATATTCTACAATATAATACAATATTTTAATGGCATTGTACAATATTAGACGATATTGCAAATCATGTTGATATATTTTGATATTTTATATTTTTGTGTTATTAGGCCAATTAAAAATATTTTCAGGATTTTAATAGCATAAATTATTCACGCTCACATACTGAATACCATGTAAAAAAGTAAATAAAAATAATAATATTGATAAACTTTTTAAAAAATGTGACTTATTTTTAAAAAAATGGGATGTATTTTCTCTAATTTTACCAACAAAAAAAATATTTTCCATGTACGTAAGTTTAAGCAATTATTTCATCCAAAGATTTCACCAAACTCCCTTCAGCTCTTGATAAAGGGAATAAAAAAATACTACACGAATATATTTTAAAAGTATATAAAGTCTCAAAACGATCGAATCTTTTCTGGTTACCTCACGAAAGATTGAGTAAAGAAATGCATGCAGTAAATGGATTATATTCAACCAGGCCACTTTTTATGATGAAAAGTACCTTTGTAGATAAAAATAGAAATGCTACAGAAGTAAACCATTTGTGAGGTATGATCCAAAGGGGAGGAATCAATTGATGCATGCACTGCAGTAACTGTCCGGTCATCGGTCAGCGTGGCTCTCATTACCTGGACTGGCACGAAGGGGGAGGGGGGGGGAGGATGGATAAAAAGGAAAGGCTCATCGAAGCAGCCGTCTTATTTACTGAAAGGTAAGTTGTTTCTTTCAATGGGGGAATTTTTTCCCCGAAACAGTCGCTGAAGTGAGCTCCGGATGAGATTGGACGCGAACACTCCTGGTAATCCTATTAGCCGTCTCGTTCACTTAACACTGGACCAAACATTTGTTCGCTTACTTCGGCGGACACGCCGAGCAAATTACTTGAGCAAGGGATCTTCTTCACATTGATCCGAACTTCAGGGCAAAAGAAGACTGAATTCTTCTGCCGCAAAAATAATAACTTCATCTACTAACTGTCGTTGTTACTTTAAATGATAAACAGTTAATATTAATGGATAAGAAAGAAGTTATAAGCTTGACATCTAATATAAAGCATATCCTACGGCGAATATATTATCCTACGGTTAATATATTCGCAGTTTCCTGTGTGTATATATAAGTATGTATTTCCTGTATATATATACATATACTTTTTTTTTCCATTACAGTTATGTCTAAAATGCAACAAATATCAGTAAAGAGTAAATATAATAAAGTTCCTGAGCTCTTCAATATATAATATAATATTATTTCTTTAATATATTATTAAAATAGAATTCGTATTTTTTTTATAATTTCAGCTCATATAATCAATATTTGATTTCAGTAATTTATAAAACGTATTCTTTCATATACAAGAAAAATGCGAATTATATTTTATGAAATATTAAATAGAATTAATATCATAAAATACAGAAAAAATTTATTGGTATCTGTGTTTTAGTATAAGAAATTTTAGCAGGACAGATTTTGAAGTAAAAATTAACAAATAAATGAACGTTTTTCCTTATAGCTCCGAAATATATCAGCTTATAATGCGCGGCAATTTCTAAGAAATTTCATCATCAAACTAAAAAAAAGTGCCCCTCCCTTATGTTTCGGAACCTAAGGCACTAATATGTTCACCAGTGATTTTTAATTATTTTTCAGTGATCAAGTTTTGAGGGGGAAAAACAACCCAAGTTACTCTAAAAAATGCTTAATACAGGGGTAAAAAAATCTAGGCGGAACATGAACCTTATTTATATGCTAATAGAGAAAGAGCTACTAGATTTTAACAAAAACTTTGTAATAGTCTATCTTTCAAGAGCTCCGCGCGTCCATACCACCCACCACGAATCTCTCCATGGAGGTTTATTAGTTGATTTCAGCTCTATTTTCTTTCAGGGTGTTGGCATCTAAAAGCTATAAATTGAACACTTTTGACATTAGCAACGGTCGTCTGGGTTGGCACGATGAAGTGTAAACTAAAATGCGTGTCAAATGGGGATAAAATTGAAAGTCATTATTTGCTCGGTTGATTAGTTTTACCATTTTTGCCATCATAAGATAGCAGTGCGTATTACTGCGAGTTAAAAATATTTCGATGTTTTTACACTTGTTTTTATAGATGCGGAAAATTAAAAAAATTAAAATTGGCCGCCGTCTTTTTCAATTATTTCTTTTGAAGGGATATGCTGAAGTAAAGTTTATTTTGATTCATATATAAAAATAACTTTGGGTGGCGGTCCAAGAGGTCAATTTTGAGAAAGGATGATATAGAAGCATGCAATTATGCTGCATACAAACACATTTGTATAAAAATGTAGCTAGATTTATATCATCTACTAGTTGGGTCATTACGTTTAATTTAAAATGAGCAGTGATCTTCTATATAAACTGATTTTGCCTATGCAAATAAATGTTTTCGACTGATATTAATTAATGTTCTTTGATACTTACAATCTATCCAAAGTTATCTTTTTGAGTGGCAATCGTCCATTGGCGTCTCTTTCTCCCTAATTTTAATTAATTATATCGACAACTTTGGAATCTATTTAGAAAAATTTATTGTTGCTGAAATTAGCAGCTGCTCAGACCTCTAAATTTTGAGCTTTTCTTAAGTTTTATAGCTTAGTTTATATACATAAAATGCTAACGCCCTTGGCACAAAAATCGCAATTAATATTTATTGCCGAATAGTAACTGTCAAATATAAACAAACCTCATACAAATTTCAAATTGCTTCATTGAATGTTTTTACAGTTGAATAGAGCGCTTCGTTTATATAAATAATGTTATTATAATGGATTAAAAATGTTCTGGAGAGTGTTCACCTTGCTACCAAAAATTCTTTTAAGTTAGAAGGAAGAAATAAAAGAAAACTCAATAAATAGACTTCAAATAGAAAGTTTAATTGAGCGTAAAAATAGGTTAACAATAGGCTTATAACGATTAACTATATCGCCTAATGGGTAAGGGTTATGACTTGCCAACAGAAATCGGTTGGCAAGATCTGCAATTGCATGATCTGCTTTGCAGATCTATCAAAATATTGCACATTTTTCAATTATCAAATTTTTCTCTTTCAGAAAATGCCCAATTTACCGAACTTGTCAATATTCTTGTTTTATCTTAACTCAAAATCATTCTAGTAGCTTCTTAGAAAAAGAATAGCTTACTAATATATTTATAACAGAATTTCATATGGGAAGTATCGCAAGATCATAAAGTTAAAGCCAAATCTGCAAAACTGAATCATCCTTCAAAATAGAAAATACTTTCCTTTACAGCGGACAGTTTGCGGGAAAACGAAATACAAAAATAGAAAATAGAAATAGAAAAAGAAAAAAATTATAAATTCTTTGCAATCTACACTTGGTAAAGAGTAAAATAAGTGTTTTCATACACGCTTTCAAGGCAGCATAGGTTTCAAAACAACTTTATAGTTTCACAAACAAGGTAATAAATAATTCTTTCGAAAGTATTTCCAAAGGACGCCCTCTGGTTTTATATATTTAGAAAAGAAAGGGAAAAAATTTTCAATATCACAAATTGTTAAAGAAATAAAATTGTTTATCTTGTTAGTAATATTTTTATTATGATGAAAGGAAAGTACTTAGAGATGTATAAACTCTGTAGTAAAATGAACGTGAAAATATAACTATAGACTTTCTTGTTTGAGGTTATATTCGATAAGATTTTTTTAAATACACAATCAGATATTTATAAATAATTGTTGTTCGCATAAATTTATATTTTCTGTACCATTTTTTCTCTGTAAAGATAAAATAATTTGTTTAAGTCTGCATCATGTCAAAAAAAATATTTGCTTACTTATCGGGTGATTTTTCAATTTATAATTTTGCTTAAAACGGTCGTGTAAATGGCTAGTGATTAATATAATTTTGCATACTTAAAATAATTAATAATAGTTAACGTTTATTCCAATAAATTAATTATCATTATCAAAATTATACAGATCAATTAGCTCAAATTAGTGTATACTTAAATTTGTATGTGCTTAATCCTTTACTTTAACCTCCCGTTAGAGACAGCGTTTTTATTTCTTAATATAAATTTAGATCAAAGTAATAACAATGATTTATAAAATTCAACTTTCCTCTAAAATTTTCATAATTTCTTAGAGCTTTTTTGACTTATGATGATATTAGAAAAAAATCCAATTTTCAATTCTATCAAATGTTTTATTGTTGAAGAGAAATTAAACATTTCGTGCCATTAAATAAGTTGCGAGAGTGGAAGGTTTCTAAGTTTTTATTTTATTTTTTTAAAAAGGTGTTTTGTAAAACCCTGTGAACTGTATAATCCATACATAAAGAATTTCTTTTGTATTTTATTCAATAATAATATTCTGCACGTATTCCATTAACTAAAGATTTTTTAAATAAATTTTATGACAGTAATCAACTTCCATTTATTCCAAATAAAAGTTCACTTGAAACGTAAGCGCATTAGACTGGTACATGAATTATTTTTTTCTCTCATCTCACATTTGTATTAAATAGAAATAAATATGAGCAACGTTGAAAGGTATGCTTTATTTATTTATTTATTTATTTTTTCTATTTTGGAGTTCTGTTTTATTGTCATTTTGTCCTATATTTAATCATAGAAAATCCTTTAGTAAATCTGAGATGCCGCTTAAAAAAAGGCAAAAATCATGGTACAAAAAAATCATTTGGTTTTTGTTACATATCTTGGGGAAAAAATTGCAAAAGTGATGCTTTAGTCTTGTTTATTCGATTAGCCTGAAATTTTTGTGTATTGTTATTCAAAATGAATTAATTTGTTAAATTAAAAATTGATTGAAAATATAAAATACACTTTTATATTTTAAAACAATGTTTAAATTTAATATTTTTTATTAATATTCATCATATTTTGAAATATATTGAAAAAAAAGAAATCACATTTAACATTACGAATTGATCATTTCAATTGTCTTTGATTCTTCAATCGTTTGCGCAAAATTTTAGAATATTATAAGCAATCAAGCTGTTTTAAACTAAAGAATTTGTATATGCATTCGAAACTAGATGCTGCTATTTAAAAAATTATTCTTATGTATATTAAAACACGAAGACGACCCCTTTCAGGAAAAATTATTTCACATATTATAGATAACAGCAATTAGGATTTATAGTTTTATTCTGCTATACTTAGTTTTGGAATAACGAGCAATGACCGAATACTTTTTTGACGGAGTGCACCTATCTTTTAATCGACTCTGCTCTGAGCACGAGCGGAACCAGAATGCATCAGCCACTGCAATACGAAATAAATAGCATCCACCTCTTCGATGGCAAAAATCGTAATCTGTCTTCCGCTCTTGCTCTCCTTTTTCATCATCATACTTCCGAGACTCGCTTCTCTTTGGAGAAATGTAAGTAAGAAGCTTCAGAGGAGAATGAGTGGTGAGAAGATAGATAACTTTTGGCTAATATCCCGAGTGATTAGCGCGTTCGGTATTGACAAGAGGTGGGATAAGGCTAAGTGCATTAGCTCGGCTCCCGCGGACGAAGAGGGGGTCAATCTATTCCGTTTACGTGAGGTAAAAAGAGCAACCGAGAGAAGTTGTTTGTGGTTTTAATCTTGCTCCCGAGACAGTAGTGGGATGCCTTGTTTCCGAAATGGGATGTTATTTCCCCCTTTTTGCTGTATAAAGGAGAAGGCAGCAAATAAGAGAGGAGAACTGTAACTTTTCTCTTTGTACTAAGAATATAGGAAACAAAGCCTGGGTTGGATCTCGGTACATATATCCAATGTCTGAACTCAGCATTTTCTTTCTTTTAAATAAAGTTTGAAGTAAAGCTGCATTTTTGAAATCTTAATAGATATTTGTTAATATATGTGTTAAATTATTTTTTTATCGGTTTAAATTACGTCTGTTTTTAATGCCATTTAATGTAATTTCTGTCATTATAAAGTCGCATTCTATGATGATAGAAATGAAGGCAACAAGATTAGATAAATCGAATAATCTATTTATTTATTTTTGTGTGAAAAATATGTCTTCTCTCTTTACTATGATATCAATAAACAATTAATGAAAAATTAGCTGCTGAATTTTGATTATTTAGTTTTGAGTTTAAAATTTAAAATAGTGGTCTCGCTCGAAGTTAGTTAATGGGTATTTAATGAGAAGTTTAAAAAAAATCTCATTTAGGTTAGAAATTGTATTTGAAATTATTATTAAGAAATTTCTTGTCTCCATGTTTTAATTTTTAAAAAATAAGAGCGCTCTCTTACAATGTCACTTTTTTCAATCACAATCGACAGCGCATTCATTATATTTGAAATGGCATTCCTGAATATTTATTTGAAATTTTCCAATTTTGTTTCTTACGCAATGCAACATTTATTTCTAAAGTATCATTATAGAGAAGTGACAACTGATTCCAAATCTGAACCCATTTTCAAAGAAACTTGTTGCATAACTTTGATCATAATTCGATATAGTTAATTCCAGAGCAGTTTTATAGCAAACAGACTATGTCTTTGTGCTTAGTAGTGATATTAAAAACTACTATCAAATAGTGCAAAAGATATATTTGCGATTCATGAATATTTTGTTAAAACAATCTGAATGCTCTTCTTAATTTATTTTGCCTACTTTCACAGTATCACTTGTTTCAGATTTGATTTCGTCTTCTGTTGAATAGAACTAATGCATTTTGGAGAACAGATTGAAAGAATTTTCAAAAAAACTACTCGTTTTCTATACTGACTTAGGCCAGAATTTTATATGGATTTATAATTTTGATGTTATAACCACACACTAAATTTAATTTGTCCCTTTCATCCCATTTTTGAACAATAAAAATTCTACATTTATGGGTAGATAAGATAGGCACCTCGTCTAAATTTTGACTTTTTTTTTTCTTACATATCTAAAACTTTTATACTAATGACAAGTATCCAATCTTATGTTTCTTAATTGAGTTGTCGCATTCACACACATACACATGCATGCACGTAATCCCCGAAAACGTGTTCTTTCCTCTCAAGCCGATATAAAATAAATTCGTCAAAATGTTATGAGCTGAATTTTTGTGATTACAAAGCTTGGATTATTTCTGATCGGGAGGTTTAAGATAGTTGCAAATTAAAAACAAAGTGATTTTGGGAACATCAATAATTTGAGAATTAGATTGCTCATATCACTAACAAAGTATTATTGCACTAATACTCAATAACTGGTGTATTAATTGTAAATTAATATTATCTTTATATTCTCAATATCAATTAATACGTTTTTGTTTGTTGCAATGAATTTGACATCTTTTAGACACGCACGTTTTCTGAATTCCGCGTTGAAGGGAACCTCTATCAGACACAAAAAAAATTATCTACTATCAAGCAAAACAGCAGCAAATCTCCGCATAAACGTGAAAAATTGTGCTTTTATCAAAATAATACCAAGATGGTCAATTAATTTGTCAATTATTGTTAATATCGACAACTTTTTTTTCCTTAGAAATTATTGAGAATCTGGAACACTTATTTTATATTCAAAGAATTGCGTGAATGAAAATACTTACGAATTGTCTACATTTGATGACATTAAAGAAGTAATACTAGTGGCGAAAACAAATAACCTTATGAATAAGTTCTAATAAACAAAGAAATATCTTTTATCATAATTCCATATTATGAACAGAAAGGTTTGAGTTTGGTTTGTGAAGGAATTTCACAGATTATAGCTTCTTAATTCTTTAAAAGTTTTTTAAACTAATAAGAATAATAATCAATGGATGTTTCAGGAAATTTCTACTCATTACGATTAAGACAAATACAAAAGACACTCAACTCATGACTTTCTTGCTTTTTACAGCTAGATATGTTGTTTGCAACTGTTTTATCGCCACATGGATATTTCCTCTTCAAACTATGAAAACATTTCCTTGATTCAAACTGTACAAGGAGTTCTAATTAATCAAAATACAGCGAAAGTAATACACAAAAATCAAAAAGTTACTAAAAACAGCACGACATAAAATCCTTTTTAAATTATGAGTAATTGAATTCCCCCATTTCTTCGCCTCCGGGACATTTCTAAATCAATTATAATTTTATTAGAGAATATCTTATTTTTTTATAAGATAATAAATGACATGTTCATGATTAATAGAAATGAATTCAGTACATTTCATGATCTGAATTTTTATCAAACTTTATCTGAAGTTTGTTAAAATAATAACACGAATAAATTACGCAGAAGTTATAAGCAATAAGAATGATTGGTTATAGAGATATAAAGTAGAATTACGGATAACAAATGAACATTTATTGGTTTTACGTATCAAAAGTAAATTATAAAGAATAAAAGGATAAAAATAGTAAAGTATTTTTTTTTTAGCGTACACGAAATCATTCTAACCCATTGTGATTTTCTTGACATTAAAATCTGACACTTTGTCGAATGTAGAACATGTTTTCGAAGAAATTAAAATTGAGTATTATATTGAAGCCAAAATTTGAGATCTACATGAAATAAATATTTTTTTAAAAAAAAATCATGGATATATCAACAGTTTTTTTTAACTCAGTTTGTAATGTACTTTATTCAGATACCTTGAGAGACATAAATATATAAGTTTTTCACTTTTATTATCAAATAATTTTAATTTTTAAGTTTAATTTAGCAAACTAAAATGAAGTATTAAATTTTTATAACATATAATTATTTTATGAAAGTATTTTATTTCTAGAAAGGCAGCTTCTTATGAACAGCATAGTCTTTATAAATAGAACTTGAAGGTTCCCGAGAAAAAGTTCAATTCTGCTTAATAGATCTTCGAGAAACATAAATACAAAGTGCAAATGTTTCACACTTTCAGCCGATATTACATTTTCTCGATTCCATTTCGCTTTTTAATTGACTGAATTATCCAGAACCGGCTGGGAAGTTGGAAATTATCAGAATAACTGCAGGATAGTGGTTTTATCTTTAATAAGAGGCACAATCCTTAATGCATTGTCTTTTATTATTTTTACCTATAATAATTGTTCAGAGTCAGTATTGAAAAATGTTAAGCCTTAAAATCATTTTCGAACCTCTTCTAGATTTACTAATATTTTCAAAAGCAAATTACAATTTTTTAAAAATTGCTTATACTGTACCTGTCGAATTTTTTTTTTGTCACATTTTAATTTTCCCTCTATGTTCTTTTTTTTTTTTAAAGCTGAACTCCTTTTCATGCTTAAACAATTTCGTTTAAAGACCATGGTCACCAACAAATTGAAAGCTGAACTATTTTAAACTAAAAATTCAGCTCCAATGTAGGAGAAGAGGGAATCATACGAGTCAAGTTAATTCACCAACAAAAATTTAATCCTTTAGGTGAAGGACATATCTTCCACGAATTTCTATCGCATTATGAATTCGGGAAACAATTATTTTTATTGTTTAAATTCTTATATGCCTGCAATAAGCACATATAATTTTAAACGAAAGTTATTATTTTATGTATAGAATTTTATTCGATATACAGAAAATATTATTCTTTTGACATTCTTGAAAAATGTTTCTATTGACATTCATGAAATGATCAATATATAAAGATTTTCGATGTATGGAAGCTCCCAATATAAGTATCCAAGAACTTAATTCATTAACATTACAATTAATTCAACTTAACAACTTTATTAACTTACTTGAACATTATAATTCTTAAATAACTGCACAGGGAAATCTTTTTTAAAGAAAAATAAATGCAGAATTAAATGTTTTTGCTAATACTATGGCACAAAATTGAAAATAATAAATCAGAATGTGGATATAGAAAAATATGTAAGAAATAATGAACTTCGCTGTTTAATAAGTAACACAAGAGATAATTTCTGTAGAAAAAAAATGATATTTTCGATCAAATTCAATGAGGCGTAGTTTTAATACGTCCCCTTTCCCAGAAAGGTGGTTTTCCGGGAGCGTTCGCTTCGTAATAAATTTTGAATCGACCGTAGATGGAAAAACTTGAATTCGTGTCAACGTTAGCAACTCGCTAGAAATTTTGTGCTTGAGAGAGAAATTGTCTATCTTTTCGATTTCATTTCCGAAACAGGGAGAAATAACAGCGTGTTACTTTTTCTTCTTCTGCAGCTGCCTGCTTTCCAATTTTCTTCACAAGCTATAGCCATAAGTTGCGAGAAGATTTCAAATCAAATATTGACTCAGCTGTTTGCGAACATGATGGAAAGTCTACAAACTGAATGTACTATTTATATTTGAAGAAATATATATATATATTATATATATATAGCAATCATTTTTTCCCCTCCAAAAAATGTTCGAAATTGTAAGAACAGTAGAGTATGTGTTATTTCTTTTGGTTATAAATGATTGCTATTGAAAATGGATTTCCTGTTTAAGATTAAGAATGGCTGTCCATCCTTGTGAATTATCTTCAAGAATGATTAAGTGTTATTCTAAAAGTTGTAATAAAATACCATTGATTTCTTTTTGTAAGAATTTAAAAAATGTCGTCTGCACGAAATATTGATAAAAAAAACGTCTTAATTTCAACAAAAATTTGTTCAACTGATGTATTTAATGTTTAATTCCTTTTATGGCAGGAAACCTCATTTTACGTATTAATATGATTTGCCCATCGAACCGAGTCTATTTTGAGATCGATCTGAACATTCTACGGTTCACCTAAGTCTATCTGCTTTATACCCAATCGATATTCTTTGAGATTATTTTATCCAAAATTTATTAAATATTAGTAAGAAATATTGTGAGTTCTGAACTCTATTGTACAAACATCTTTTTATAAGGGAAAAAGTTATGTCAGGTTCTACCAGTACAACCTGAAATTCTGTTTAACAGGAGGAGGTTACCGATATTGTTTTGAATACAAACCGAATGTTGCCATCGTAAAAGAGAAATTACTCTTTTTTTTTCTGTTTAAACTGTTTGCCTGTATTGTATTTGAAACATGAACAAAAACTTCATAATGTATAAATAAAATTAAAATATATTCGTTTAGAGAATTTTCAAAACAATCAGATCTTTTGGTGAGAAAGATCATGCATTATTTTACTAAAATCAATAGGAAAACTAATTTAGAATAAAGTTTCTAGGTCAGATTTATCATTCCTTTCATTTTTATTCTATTTTAAATTTCAGGGGAAAAAAGAGAATAAGCTTAAAATTTATTTCTAATTTGAAGAATTCTATTATTCTTTTAGAAGTAACAGTATTGGTGCTTTTAATACAATGTATTTTCCTTTTAAAAATTTTTGACTCAGAAAACACTACTTTATAAATTAGTTTCATAAATATTGCCTTAATTTTCTAGTTTACAATTGCTAACTAATTTATCTTATTCTCACTGGAAAAACTATCAAACCACTATCAAGAACAGCAACAAAAAAAAAAAATCGTCACTTATCATTTCTGAGCCACTTGAATGAAGTTTCTTAGCATACAAGGGAAAAATCGCTTTGTAGTTCATGCTCAAAATGAATAATAAATTAATTTCCTTTCTCTTCTTTCGACATCTGTCCAGAACTCATTTTCATGATCCTCCTTGTTTAATTTGCCAATTAATCATGATCTCTCTCAGCTGGCCAGCTATGAAACTGTCATTTTAACACTTTCTGCTCTCTGTATCGCACATCGGAATCAGCAGTGGTTTTAGCCTTGAGTGGCAACCAGAAGAAGGTGTGATCACGCCACTTGCAGGCATTCGATCTAACCAACCAGCTTGTAGTTAGAATCGCGGGACATGTATGAACCCTAAAAGAATCTTCGCGTGCTGCACGCATGGCTATTGTTAAGGAGAAAACTCTTGAAAACACACACAGGAGCTAACTGGAGATCCTGAAGAATTCGGTGAGGTCGACTTTCTTGCGTGACTTACTTGGGAGGAAACGTACACCTTTTGTCTTCCCATGTTAAGAAAGTATAGATGCCAAGTCTTCCCTCTTCCAGCTTTATGTCGTTAGCATAAACCTATGCTAATTGTATTCAGATGTATGAATTATAATAATAAGATTTCCCCGCATAAATAACTCGATGGGATAATCGATACATCTTCCACCCTCAAAAATAGAACACGTGTATTTACAAGAATAGAAGGCATATATTGCATTTAAGATATTATATGCTAGAGGCGAAAAATATACATAAGAAAAACAATTTTTAAATAAAATAGCTTCTCAAACAAAGGTAGAAATTTTATAAGAAGGAACCAAAATGGAGTTCAAAATCTTCACAAATTTCACTTTTAAGCTTGGAAAACTATGTTTTGGTAGTATCTTTTACCCTTTAACAGAAATTTATATTTAAGTTTCATCAGTGGGTTCTGATAAAACTTGATTGTAAGAAATTCTTCAAAATTAAGTAGATAGATATTTACAGCGATTTTATTATTTCATTAAATCCATTCCTATTCTAATAGAATTCCAGTCTTCACGAATATGATTTTTTTTAAGAAAATGTTCTCTTAAAATAGTTTTAAAATTAATCTAATGACGAAATCTTCAGAAAAAAAAATCTATCAAAGAAAAATTATATGTCTTCTGAAAAATCTGAGATATTAATTACTTTCTCGTATACGCAGTGTAAACAAATATAATAATCGTCAAAAAAAATTTTGGAATCGAGATTGACAAATTTTCATGTTTTAGAACTTCCTGAGTTCGAAAAATACATTTTCGGAAAATTTCCGTCTGTATGTTTGTCTGTGAAAAATGCATTGAGCTAGACGGTGCAATTTGGTATACGATCATTACCCCGAATTTGTAGATTTATATTAAATTTTGAAAAAAAAAATCTGTTCAGAGGACGTTCGTCTGTTGGGTTATTCCAGTATAAGCTAACTTGATAACTACAAAGCGTAGGAAACTAGATGGATAAGATTCGGCACACAAATTAACATCTATCGTGTAGAGAGAGACCTATCAAATTTTGAGCCAAATATAACAACGGGTTGATTGTCTGTCAGTCTGTACTTTCAGAAACATGTAAACGCGATAATTCAAAAACGCAATAACTTAAATTTATCAAATTTAGTGTGGGATTTTGTGACTACAAGAGAAATATTTAAACAAATTTTTGTTTCAATCGATTGGGAAAAACGGGTATAAAATACAGATTCAATTTACGGATAATATTAACCAAATGCAAGGCTTTAATTGCCAAATAACTCATCAAGGGGGACATAATAGATACGGAAAAAATTCTAAATTCACGCCAAAGGTTTATATTTCATAATTATTGTATGCCAATTCCAGATAAGGCGCTCTCTGGTTTAAAAATTTATTAAATAAAATACGAGAAGGTTTTGGGAAGACCAGTCCCGCTGGTTATTATTATTATTTTTTTTAAATTCTTTATCTTGAAAAAATAATCTGCTTCTGGCACTGAAACTTATCCAAACAAGATTAAAGATGTGGAAACGATTATACTACCAAGTTTTTAAAAACTATAAGATTGTTGTAGCAATTCTGGGCTTAAATGCAATCCTAATTAACAATAGCGATTATAAACGCAAAAGCCTCTGGCAAATTATTTATATTTTCTCAATTATTAATCTGAAAATATCTCTTCAATGTGCATATATATATATATACAATATCAGATATCTAAATTAAATTTTATATGAATTCTTTCTTTGCAGGCGTATGTTTCCGACGGTCAGAGCATCCTTTTCCGGAGCAGACACCCATGCCAAATACGCAGTTCTAATGGACATTGTTCCAGTAGATAACAAGCGATATCGATATGCCTACCATCGATCATCATGGTTGGTGGCTGGGAAAGCGGACCCTCCGTCACCCTCTAGATTGTACATGCATCCGGACTCTCCGTTCACCGGTGACCAACTCAAAAAACAGGTGGTGTCTTTCGAAAAAGTGAAGCTTACGAACAACGAAATGGACAAGCAGGGGCATGTAAGTGTCTGCATTTTAATTTTTGAAAACGGATAAAAAAATAAGAACATTAATACTTTCTTGGATATTAATATTAATTACGTTTTTGTTTCGTAACACATATATTTTTATGACTTACATGCACTTTTTCTAAAACATATATGAAATTCATGTCAAATGTTTTTCAATCTTAATAAGATGAGACTAAAAGGAATACATTCCATATCAATAATTTTACAACTTAAAAAGTTAATAATTTGGGCGAACATACTGGTCGCTATAGGCGGTTAGTGCTTTTAAATAAAATTAGGATAAATGCATGGTGATACATTTGGTTTACATGAAAATTGATACGATCAATATTAAAGAAAAATGAACGACAAGTTTCATTATAAAGAATAATTCAGAATTCATCACTATGGAGACAACACAGAATTGAATTGCATTATAGAGACTGAATGCAGAAAGCACGTATTGTTGCAATGTTGTTATGCTTGTAAAAGCATGGAAAATTATAATTTGCGAAGCGTATGCAGTATTTTGAAATAATAGTAGTCATTTGGCACCAGTTTGATACCGTGACAATGGGAAATTCGACAATTCGATTCACTAAACGAAGCAGTAGAAACATTTCTTTCCTTTTCAGAGAACATTTATGTGCGATAAAAGATTTTTCATGTCTCTCAAAACTGCCAATTGGTCAAACAAACAACAAATTACTTTCAATGGAGGGGAGTTAACATTGCAATCCAATCCAATCATCGCCATTCGAAGGTTTGCGCGTTCTTTCTCAACCCGTGTCAACAAAGAACACCGCAAAATTGACTATTATTTTCAGGGTTGCCATATAACAGCCAATAATATCTAAGCTGTTAAACTGACTTGAGCCAGCGAAGGAATATTACAATCACGCTTTGAAATCAAGAAAATCATAAAATGATATCTCTATAAGCCTAAAATTGGCAAAATATTTTCAATAGAATCAGTTTATAGAACACTTCCAATAGGACAAATCGATTTATTTAAATATTCGTGACAGCTCGGCGTAAGACAACGTGAAGCTAGACATTAAATGAGATTTCTAGTTTCCATTTCTAATTTAATAGTGTCCCTATGTGAATTTCCACCAAAACAAAAATGAAAAAGAAAGACTACGGTAGTCTCGTGGTAAGATTTCTGTTTTAAAACCGGAGGGCTCCAGATTCAGGAAATATAATTCAACTGAAGGACCTCTGTGTAAACGAGCCTGATACAGCTTAAAATCGTTAGAACAAAACGTCCTTCGGCTAGAATGGCTTCGAAGTTTGGAGTCAGGATGGAAGCTCAGGTGTCACTTAGAATCACTCACATCGTTAGAACAAAACGTCCTTTGGCTAGAATGGCTTCGAAGTTTGGAGTCAAGATGGAAGCTCAGGTGTCGTTCACCTCATCCGATCACAGTTAAAAATAAGGTCTTCCAAAAATAACCTTATTTCAAAATCGACTGTAAATGTAACTTAAGATGTGAACAAGAAAGCTATAATCAAACAATACTTTTCTAACGATAATTTGGAGAAACATGCGTTATTTTTTTAAAAAAAAATACTTTTAAAAAAATTTAATTTAGAGATGAAATAGCAAAAACTTCGGAATTATAAATAAATTAATTTCAGAAAATTTTATTTACGCAAACATTAAAAAATTAAGAATTATGCTTCTATTATCTTTCATCTTGTAATTATTTCAAAAGTGAAATTAATATTTAAAAAATAATTGATTACTCAAACTTTTATACTAGACTATTAACATTTTGCTAAAATTTAATTATTAAAAATTGTAAAGTTTTCGAACTTTTGATATTAGTAGAAGTTTTAAAGTTTTTAATGACAGTCTTTCAGTCAAAAACAATCATCAAAATGTTTAAATTTTTTTCCAAATTTCCTACCATATAAGATAATATTTTATTTGAAGCATCGGCATTATTCTACGAATATAACTAAAATGCCAGCTTTTAAGCTTTCTTTTCAGCAAACTTTCAATGCAGAAATCAATAAGTTCTTCGCAGTCTGTGATGGTACATATGTAATATAACCATCTTTACATTTTTTTTTTGAAGAAAGGAAAACTACTAATTGCAATTTGTTTTCAACAGGTCTACAACAATTGTGAATGGCACATTTGTCCAGTAATTTCTTTAGAGTATTAAAAAGAATTCCGTATGTTTCATACAATTTTTTTAATTTTTGTGAATATTTGTAAAACGGTAAAAATATGCAGCAAACTCTGAAAATATGCGTTTTTTTTTTACAATCATATATTATTTCTAATATGCATTTTGATTAAGTTCTTTTAATAGGTGTATTATTATATTTGGTTATTTAAAACAAATTACACTTAAAAGAAAGTCCTTATTTGATATACTTTATATTATTATTTCCGTAATTTCACTTTTTAGCACACGCTTTCCTTTTCACTGATTATAATAAAATCTGATGTAATTTTTATGAATGTGAAGTATAAATAATACCTCAAATTCAAAAAAAAAATTAAAATTGTAATATTCAACGATTTGTGTGTGTGTGTGTGTGTCACAGTTCAGAATTATGAGATAAGTTTCGAAATAGTTTTCGTATTGGTTCAGATTGGAATTGATATGAATAAATTAAACGATGTAGCATTTGGAGAACTTTTCTTTAGGAAGCAAGATATAATCCCTAATTTATATTCAAAACTTGGATAAAGTTATAGCCAGGAATTTAGTTTCCAGATAAACTACCTTGAATTCAAGTGATATGTTACGGAAAGTCGTTCGGAAGACCTTTGTATCGTCTTTTTGTCCTCATAAAATAACTTTTTTGCCAATTTTTTAAAGCACAAATATGTTACTATGATAAAAGATGAAGAAGGTTACTTATTTTTAATTGGATTACATACTTAATCCAGCTGTTATCCACTTTTTAAAACAATGCCACCGCTAGACGCCAATAGCAGTCATACGGCGCCAAAACTATTGCTTGATTGTCCAAGCAAAACGAGTTATAATCTGCAATACAAAGCGTAATTGGCCACGAAAAAGATAAATTATTGACCAATAAGGACATCATTGGGCTCGGAGACATCTTATTGGTCACGTGACAACGTCAATACCCGAGACTTGCCGTGACACTTGTATTTAGATTATTCCTTCCTGTTTTTGCATGTGTGTCATTAATGCTGTTGCTACTCCTTTGCTTTTTTGTTGCGATTAGGTCTCATAAACAAGCGCCATAAAGCAGATCCTGCTTTTAATATAATTAAACGAAAAAATAAAACTCTCGTTCACTTGTGGTACGCTTAAAACGGATATAAATATTTCAATGGGAAATATCCATTTCATTATTTCCGTATTGGAGAACCAATTTGGCGATTGGTCAGGCAATTGAACTGCTAATAGTGCCATACAAACACACATGTTGAAAATGATTTACATATAATAGAACTGCATTCTGCTTTTACGAAGATGAAACGTTTGGCAATTAATACACGTAAAAGCAAAACATTGAGCAATTGATGCTTAAAAATTATTAAGTCAAACCTGTTTTGCCATCAACAAAACTCTGCGGCACACATGGAATCGATGTTTCCATGGCAAAGAATTTTTTTTCCTCTATAATTTGCTTATTAATATACAGTTCATTAAAATACATATATGCCGGATATCATAGTTTTTAAGTGACAAAATGATTATTACAATTATAGGCGATGTAGCAATGCAATGTTTTTCGAAAGACACGGTTTTAATTACATTCACCGGATGTGGCCGGTCATTAAATTATTTGAATTGTTGCTGATTCATTCAATAAGCTTGCATGAGAAAATTATGCTTCTTAAGAATTCAATTTCGAAAGATACTTACTTCATCTGAAAGGACGTTTTAACACTTACCCCTAAATGTACTATTATAGGAAAAATGAACGTCCTTAAAAAATAAAAGTGAATCGTAAATCTGAGTACTAGGCTTTTTTTTAAGAGCTCTTAACTACAGCATCCTATTCAAATAATAATCCGAAGTTATTTTTAAATAGAAATTTCGTATCTGTAAAGCACATATGTGAAATACTACTTAAGATTTCATCTGTCGAATACAAAAGGAAATAATTGGTTCGTCAGCGATCTGCCAAAAATGCCAAATATTAACTATTCCGTGAATTTAATTTTGTATAGTTTAAACTCTGAAAATCCACTGTTTATGAATCACTTTTACTAGTAACAAGAAGGACATAAAAGTGCGATTTGCGTATTAAGGGACTTATGGGCCACAGAACACATGATAATTTATTTGGTATATGTTATTATACAGAAAAGAAAAGAAAAGATGACAGAAACATTCTAACACCCTAGTTAAAAAGTGATGCATACATTTAAACATTTTTAAAAATTAAATAAAAATCATCAGTTTATCTTTCTAAATAAGCATTTTTATAATTATTATACTTTGGTTCTTCATATTTTACTTCTAAACAAACATATAATATTTTACTTAATTTGATTATTACTAAATTGTTTGAGTTAGTATGCTGCTCAAAATTTGTGGCATTCAACTTCCTAAATATATTTATTTAAATAGTTAATCCATTCACACAAATGACAAAAGAATCAATCGCATCACTTATGCAATTAAAATAATTTCTTTTGATTCAATATTTATTTTTATTGAAATTAAAGAACCATTTTCCTTACTATTTCTTATATGAAAAGCATATTAACACTTTTGAAATTAAACCGAGAGAAATCATTTAATAAAATGATAAAGTGCAGAAATTTTGGGAAAAAAATTGAAAGAACCTTAGGGTCAAGGAATTTTTTTGGTTCAAGAACATTAGGAATATATTCTTAAACAAACTAGTCTGTTTGGCAATTGCCAGATTAACACGTTTCGTTTCGAAGATATCTATAACTACTTTGGAAATTTCGAATCTAATAATTTGGCCATCTAATTAGGCCAATCTCTTGTGACGTTATTAATAGCTGAAACTTCTATATCTCACAGTTGGTGGCAATGAAGAATTGCACTATTTGAAATAATACGGAAGAAATCTTTGTATGAAACTTTGTCTTGAGTGAAACTGAACTAAAAATAATCAAGGCTAACAGCCTGTGAACTCGTTTATCTCTCTATATAAATCCTTTTTAAGAGGGGATTTCAATAAAAAAAATCTTTCAAGAAGAGGATTGGTAAAAACCCATGTGAATAAATTAGCTACTTTTGGTGAATTTCTTTTAAAAAAAATAACACGTCAGACAAAGAAGGAAAATTCATATCTTATGTTTTTAAATTTTTTTCACTTAATTAATTGCTTCGTTTAAATAAAAAAACTAATTCCTTCTTTATTTTATTTGCTCTTTTTGTGCAAATAGTTCTCTTAATTTATTGTTAATAATTAATGCAGAGATGCTAATTTGAAAGGATAATTTTCGTAAAAGTTATTTTGCTTTTAAGGCATATACAATGGCCTATATCTTGAATTAGAAGAAACGAATAGCATTCGTCTTTTTAAAATTTTAGAAATGAAATTTAGAATGTCATTTAGAAACAAAGAAAAAAAAATCGCTGAAACGTTTTTTTAAAAAAAATTATGTTTGTTTGAAAATTTATTAACTAGTTAATCGCCATAATTCTCATTCTATATAATATATGAACTCCTTTTGTGAGATTTTTAAGGGAATTCATTTTAAATCAATAAATACAATACGTAAATATGTGAAACGATATATTTAAAGTTATCCAAATATCAAAATACTCGATTCAAAATGGCATTTTCGATAAGCAAGCAAAACTTAATTTGTTCATTTTGATTTGGAAAATAATGTTTAAAAATAAGAAATTGATGAAAGAAAAGAGCAGGAAGAAGATGAGATGGAATATTTATAAGTAATTCAATTCATTCTAATCGCGTTCTTAGACTCCAGTACTACTTTCCATCACGCCGTATCCATTGTTCATTTCTTTACAAGCTCGCTTTCAACAGACCGAGGAGCCGACCGTAGAAAATGAACTACCAGTTCGCCAGATAAATCCATTATTAAATTTCAACGCACACGATCAAATTTTATCTTTATTACTATCCCGTTTTGAAAGACACATCCTGGATAAACTCACCGCGACTCCATTAGTTTGCGTACAAACGTTTTGAGAATATTTTTGCATGAAACAACTCCAGTCAAACAAAGACCTCGAATAACGAACGAAGTAATAGAATGAAGAGAAAAAAAAAACCCAGTTCCTATTTTGGAAGTCTCTTAAGATAATGGTGGGACAAAGGAAATCCAGCATGGGAATGAACAAAACAAAGAGCCGAGTTTTATCAAGTGTCCAGCTATGCACACAAAATGTCCTCACTTGCAAGAGAACAACCTGCAAAACAAAGTGCGAGACGTCAAACTGCGTTATCACAGATGATGACAGCTGGATCTAAATCAGACACGCGAGGTGGTTCGGCGTTGCGGGAAAAAAAGAAACCCTTCCGCCGAATCATAGTAATCAACCGATTCTTTTATATAAGGCAGCAACCGTCATCTACCGATGGTTCGGGAGAGATACCATACACAAGAGACGTCTCCCTAATTGGCTGTGACATCTGTCTGCGAAAGAATGGAATCGCAGGGGAGGAAAGACACAGTGTCAAACTCGACCTCGACAGAGAACTGTTCTTTGGACCGGCGATACTCTTTGTAATAATATACGGACTATCGATCATCATTTGTTAGACCCTGTCTATCCTCAGGCCTCCGATTGTCTTGTTATAGTTATATTGGATTTTGTGTAATTATATAATTAAGGGTACTTGTTAGAGGGATATATGGGTAATAGTATTTCAGCTCTCTTATCACGCTTCCTCTGATTACAATTAGAAACTCAAATCTACTGCATTTTGTCCTAAATGATGCATACTGTTATTACCTAGTTAATTTATTCTTTACTATACTCGCATTCCATATAATTGTTTATAAATAATTTCCTAAGCTATTAGAATGGTTTTCGAGTCCGATTCTTAGATAATTAAAATTTAATAACCAACATGACTAATTTGCTTTCAGCGCCTTAGTTTTGTGGTAAAGCAATGTGATAAAATAAAGAGAAAATATTCTAATTATGAACTAAACAATAAATTATAATCATTTCAAAATATTATGTGGCCAATTACAATTAGTTTCTTTTAAAAGAATTAAGTCCTCAAATTTTTGTTTTTAAAGCTCATAAGTATGAATAATATTCCCATTAAAATTTTTATTGTAAAGAAAAGATTTTAAAAAATCATAGCTAATCCATATATTCTTTAATGCATAATTAAGTATTCTTTAATTCATATTTTTTTAAACCATAAAACCGAATTCAACAACAATATTCAAATTGGAAATAATTTTTTAAAATAATAGGTATATTAAGGCTACTGCATAATTTTATCCGAATTTTTTCCGCCCAGCCTATGCATCCTATGCAGCCTATAAATTTGAATGAGCGTTGAAGAGATGGTAGAGAGGCGAGAACAAAGTTTGAATCCTAATGACCATAACCGGCTACAATACAATCCGTCCCGTAGAAGTTGAGGATGTGTGGGTAACTCAACACCACAACTTAATATATCTACAAGGGAAGGGTGAACCAACCACCATACCATATATCTGAATTGTCTATTGTGGGATATATTTCTATTGAATGTATAAAACATGAAAGTGTTATTTGAAAAGAGTTTAATAATTGTAATACTGATCACTAATTATTAATAATATAAATAGTTATGATTTTAAAACAGAAAATTTATTCAAGAAAAAATTTGTAGCATCTGAAATAATATGTTTATATTATCAAGTACGATTCAAAAGAAACTGTAATTTCATTTAATTCTTAGTAATAAAAGGACATTTTTACTTGACTGAACCATCCAGTGAAGATTTAGGACTCCTTAAAAAACAGTGATTTGAGACCAATGTTTATCATAATTCTAATGTCTTAAGATCTCTTCTCTAAAACCGGCTTAGCTACAAATACTTCATTCGTATGCTTCGTTTGAAGAAAAGCATAAGAAAGAAGTTTTCCTTCAGAAAAATTATTACATTTATCCTCTATAAATTATTTCCCTTCTTAACACTCGTATTCGGATTCTACTCGTCTGTCAACGGTTACAAATTCGATAAAAGAAAACTACAATAAAGCGGCTTAGAACAAAGGAACACCCAAACGATTAAAACTAAAAGAGCTCTATGTTTACGAGGCCATATTCTTGAAAAATTGGAAATAACTTTCCCTACATCAAAGTTCATAGACACTTAAGATACTCCTTTTTCCTCGCAATGTTATGGTTCTTTTTTAAACTATAAAAGGATATATTCTTTAAAAAAAACTTTAAATTATTTGCTTGCGAACAGAAAGCGGGAAAAAAACCCTCGACATATCCTGTTGTGGTCACGTAGTCGCCTGAGGGGCCGAGAATGGAGCATATGCTAGGACTTGCGTTAATCGTAAATTGAGACCCAAAAGAACAAAAGGCAGTGGATTTATTTATTTTTAGTGTTCTGATGAAGATAGTTGGGCTTACAATGTCCCCATAACAGATGTTTTTCCCACCATTGCAATGAGTCATCTGTAATAGGTGCTTTTGAAGTTTTCCTTTATTTAGTTGTATGTCTGGGTAATATATGAATTTAATTCATCGCCAAAACAGGTAGTTCGCGAATTAGCGGTTTCTGAAGAGGGTCACGGAAGCTTCCGACTTCTCAGAAATCGTGAATTATAAGAGGCGGCATTGTTATTGCGCCATCTGTTCATAAAAACAATAGTTTTTAATCAGTTATTAGATTTAGGAAAAAACGAAGAAGAGAAATGATGAGAAAGCTTTTCAATGGTCATTTCTTTCTTTATTATTATTATTATTTCATATGTCTTGTTTGAAGTCGCAAGATAGTAAAATGTTTTATCAACAAACAGATACGGGTTGTTTTTTTTAATCGAGTACTCGATAAGCTTTGTTAAAATAACAAAGGAAACATTTTACATCTGTTTCAGGCTCATTAAGAGGAATTTATGTAAACTTTTAAAACTCTAATTCCTTTGAATTTATTTCACTCATAAATACAACTGTTAATATTTTTTTAATGGTATGAGTTCAGGCGTATTTAAGAAACGTTACTTTGTTCACAAATGCTTAATTTAATCAATTTAAGTAGAAGGAAAAACGTTGTCAAATCCAAAAGCCTACCTTTAAAGTAAATTATGTATACGCGTATGCACATATTATTATATACTTTTATTAATTTCTTCTTTTTATATTTTGAATTTCTATGGGATTTTTTTTTCGTGGACTTATAGAAATTACAGTTTAAATAGTTATCAAATGATCAGACAAAAAGTGTATATAATAAAAACTCCTGACAACTTTTTTGGAAAGAAAAAATATTCTGCAAATTTATTTTCAAAACAAGTATTTTTTTTAAAATGAAATAGTAATAAAAAAATTCAGGAAATAAGAAAACGATATAGTAACGAATGATATATCGAAAAAAAAATGGATTTAAAACAATTATTCAATAAATTTTATTGAAACTTGATTTTATTTTTTCAAACATTTACATTTAAAAATATTTAAGATCTGAAAGAGGAAAATATTAGTAGTTTTCAGGATTCTACAATTATTTCTTCACTAGTTTACTTGATTACTGAATCGCAGTTTAAAAGAAACCTGAATCAATACAAACACGTATCATTATTGATAAATTAAGCCACCCCTTAAATCTTTCCAAACAACAAGTGATAGATTTATTTTTATAAGCAAGTAATTACGATTTACTAGACTAATTTAAATTATTACTAGATGTTTTATCTAGTGATCAAATGAATTTTTAAAAGACCGACATATTATATATATATATATGTATATATATACTTTAAACAAAATTTTTGCTTTGTCAAATTTAGATAATTTAATTACACTAAATGCATTATGGAGCTCCTTAGAATGCCTTAGAAGATTCTTCGAAAATTTATAAGTACACATTAGGAAATTTTAGCAGTAATTTTACCGGTTTCTAATCGTTTTAGCTTTATATTTAAGCAGATATATCAGAAAAAATATCAGATATATCAGAAAGTTGTTGTCAGATTTTATTGCATTCACTGATACTGCTTTATTGCACTCTTTACACTGACATAATTTTTTAACTTGGTGTAAGAGAGATAATTTATTAAATTTAATAAAACAGAATTTTCTGAAAATTGATCTAAAATTTGAGAAAGAAAGATTTTTTTTCCCAAAGTTATAATCCCATAGAAGGGGAAGTTTTTGACAAATTCCCCTTCTACTTTCTTTTAAATGCATCTATATCTATATGCTTAAGGAAAAAAAATGCAGAAATCTGATTAAGCTATAAACTTTTTCGGTGTCTCGGATTCATGTTATGCACTATTCTCAACTCATATATACTCTAAACAATAGAAAATAAAATCATCTGAAAGTGCATACGCTTATACATAACTGCTCACTTAATATAGTGACATTTTCTTAAGTAAATAAAGCTGCATGCAGATATATATGATCGTAATAAAAGTAAAATTCAAAATAAACTAATGTAAACAGCTAAACATACGATATCGAATTAATACGACAATTAAGTTAAGATAGTTTTTTTCGCAAAATTATATTTTTTATTCACATGATAGTATAAAAGAAAAATATAAGTTTACTTCAGGTTAAGAGTTATCTTGATTTGTAGATTTATATTTTAACATGGAATAGGAATGTTATCTAAATTTATCTGAGATTTTATAAATATACTTCCTTTTAATTCAATTTTTTTCGAAGTTATATGATTTTGTAAGCAAATATATTTAGGTTACTCCAAGTAATGATGAGGTCCTCCTTATGATAAGTCGTACTAAAATGTAATCCGAAAATAAAAACTGATGCAACATATAAACAATTGATGCAAAAATTCTAATGCAACATATTAACTTTTATTAAAAAAACTTCTAAACTTTAACTTAATAAACATATTTTGGAATTGCTGAATTTGGATTAATAAAATGTCTTTTATTGGGAAAAGAGTATTAAAAAAATTTAATTTTTGTCCAATTATATTAATATGTTTGAAGTCATTGGATATAAGTGAAACACATACAATAATTCCTTTTTTTATTCTCATTGCAGATCGTTTTGAACTCTATGCACAAATATCAACCTAGAATTCATTTGGTGAAGCTCAAGCCGAACACTCAGGGAGTACCAACAATCACCAACATCGAAACAGAACAATTTCGCACTTACGTTTTTCCAGAAACGGTTTTCACTGCTGTCACAGCTTATCAAAACCAACTGGTAAGTAAATATTGTGCAATCATTTGGAGTTCCGTAAAATTTTTTTCACTCTCAACCGCATATTCATTCTGCAAAAGACACAGTTTCGAGAAAATGCAGTTAAATGCCATGTGTCCATTTATTTAGCTGTTACCTTCCTACGCAGTTGTAGAAGATACATATCCACGTCTTAAAAAGATGTCTGCTCTATTTAATTGTGGAAAATAAACGTTAAAGAAGCATTCTTAAAAATTCAAACACTTCATCTTTGAGTATCTTTTAAATGTTTAAATTAAAAGCAGACTTACTAAACCGCATAAGAATAATCTGAATGTGTCTTTTATGGCACTTTTTAAAAGTATATCTTGAATATATAAAATATTTTCGAATTAAAATACATAATGGTCTCGATTAATTTGGAAACGCTTAATTTAAGTCTATAATAAAACATAGTTGTTATTAGCATTCCGATTTTCTCTTTCTTTTTTTATTAGAAGCACAAATTAGAAAGCTAGAATAAACATAAATTGAAAATATATAAGAAATAATCAACATTTTCATTTCATAAGCATTATTATTCCTGGTACAAAAATAATATATATCTCTAAGAAATAAGTGTTAGCAGATTCGAAAATTCTCTTATTCTATCAACAACACTGTTTCATTTCATATACTTCCGTTTCTCTGATTAGAAGAAAGATTGTAAATAGTGAATTTTTAGCACCCGATAAGTTGCTCAGTTTCTAGTCAAATTATTCGACAACGACCTTTGAGCTTCCCGGGAGCATGTTGACAAGCCCAAGACAATAAACAGTTCAAGTCTACTCTCTTCAGCGTCAAGAACAGTGATTGTTTGACACCAATCAGCGCCCGTGTTGACACTGTGTCACTCCGCGTTGGTGCCAACTGATATGACAAGATGACGTTCATGTCAACAAAGTTTTCTCACCCGTCGATGTTCAAAGCAGCTAAACGACCGCGAAATGCAAGTGTCGAATAGAAGTCCTTTTTGTCATTTGGGAATTGACGAAAAAATAAGTTCCAGATAAAAATTTAAAAATATTTCTCATTGTTTTTTCAAGTGCTCCATAAATGATGAATCAAAGATTGAATGTCATCTAGTTTTCACATACAATGTGTTTAAGATGTATTTAGAGATATGTATCCATGGAAAAATTTGCTGATGCATATCAGAAAACCCAATGCATGTTTTTTAACGAATAAATATTTCCATATAATTACGCATTATATATTTAGCTCTAAAATATAAAAAAACATAATAAAATTATAATGACAAATCATATCTATTTTTCATGATGTTTCATAAATATTAATATGCAAAACATTTGATAATTAAAAGTTTTTTTTAAATTCTGATTAGCCCTTTACATAGCAGATAGGAGACGTTTCAACGAAAATATAATTCCAACGAATCTAAAAATATTTCTAGTAGACATGCTGAAAACGGAAATTAAATTAAATCTGCCTTTTATTAAATCTGTCTTTTATTAATTCCTCCTAAAGTTTCATGATTATTACTGATTATTTACATATTCAAAGTGGTATATCGAAAGATATTTATCTTAGTTGCAGATTGTTTAACCCTCTGATTGCGTAATTTCTTAAAATTACTATTTAGATGCGATTATTATTATATTACTATTGCGATTATTATAATTGTATTACTATTTAGTTTGTAAATAAATTCAAATATTTTTCAAACAAAGTGAAAAGATATTATATGTTATCTGATAATAATACAATATAATAAAAATCTGTAATCGTAAAAATAAACACACTAAATTGCGAAAAACGCTGGATCCATAGAAAATGGACTGATTGCCAACCCGCGGAAATCGTGGGATAAGCAGCTGGAGGTTGGATAAAAGTTGAAACCAAATAAAATTATATTCTGCTTTTGACACTTTAATGGATATTTGTCATAACGTAGTCAAAATGCAACTGAATTAATAAACTTGTATGAATGAATTTCAAAAAATTAACTTTGAATTTTTAAAACAAATCTAAATACTCCTGCAAAAACTTATTTTTCATTCAAATAAATTTTTTCTCCTGGACAGAAATTCTTTCTGCTACTTAGCGTAAATATCATTTATCTAATTTTTCATTTAGTTTAAGCAAAAAATAGTAATAACTTTTTTTAGGTCTAAAACTTCGATTTAATGTATTGTTTGATATTTAAAAAATGCAGTTTTTATGCAAAATTTTTATAGCGTTAGATATTTACTAAATGTAGTGGCAATGAACGAATGGTAATGTAAAATATAGACATTCTTATCATATTTCATTAACCTGTTCACTGGATATGACGAAATATTATAGTGCTAAACGAATTGAATAAGTTAATTATTCGTTTAACAGGTTAAACAGATTTCCAAAGTCAGTTCCAAGTTCTTATGATGTTGAAAAACTAAATCTCAAAATAATCTGAATTCCTCTTTGAACAAACACACAAACACGAAATCTAGATGTATATCCGTTTTTAAAGTCATCTTTAATAACAATCAAACTTAAAAATAATTATCTCATATCTGTACATATATTAGATGCAATGCTGTTAAAAGCATAGAAATCAATTACTATCACAAGAATAGAAACCGGATCCTCAATTAAGGACCTTCACCTCTTCCCTGCCGGGGTTTTCAGTCACCGATATTAAGCCTTCTCGGTCTCAATAAAGGCAATTAGTCCAATTTTTTCTTCTTTAACTTTAAAGAAAATGCGCGGCCATTTCATTATGACTCAACGCATTCTGGTTTATCTACTGTTCATGACACATCCCTTGAAATACGATGTTTGTTTTCCATTTCTTCTTTTTCTCCACCCCACCCCCTCTCCTCATCTTCATCTCAAGGTATACCGATGACAGTCCGAAAGACAGATCGTAACAATAACGAAGTTAGTCAGCCGTTTAGTAGTCCCTTATCTGGGACCTTTATTTGTTTATTTCCACCATCTTTCCATCCTGTGACGGCTAAATTAGAACTCAAGTCCACACTCTGGTCAGAGAACAAAGGAGGGCCCCCAGGTTTGAACGCGTTCAAGCAGGACGCTCTTCCTGACATTGATGAGTAGATAATAATCGGATTTTAGAGGAATTATTATTATTTCTTCTATGCTGGAACTGCCTTTAGGTTCTCGTACTCCGGCATGAGAGATTTCATTTCAGTGGATGTGTCGGATTTTTTTTAATGCCATCTTTCAAATTTCCTTTCTTCAAATTAACAATGTTGTCAAAGTGCGTAATAAAATCTATTGAGGGCCTTATTTGTAAAGAATATCAATTACGTGTGGGTAACGAGATATATAAAGTCCTTAATATGGCAGTAATTAGGTATTATTGTTTTCTATTAATGAGATTCATGGTTGATTGGTTTTCTCCGATTCACGGAAATTGTGAGGCTTGTCTGCTGTCTTTGGCATTGTCTGATATCAGAATTTATTAAGTTTTAAATACATTTTATTTATATCTCTAATATATCTCCTCTACGTCAATATTTTAATTAATCTTTTGCAATTAAATGAAAGCTAACTGGATCATATTTATAGAACTGGGTTATTGGAGGAATTAATGATGTTATTTATTAATATTTCTTTAATTTTATTTACATATATTTTTTTACAAAAATACAATTTCCCCATATTTAACCTTTTTAACGTTTAATTTATTTCATAACCAAGAAAATTAAAGATTATTTATTATCAATTTTAATAAAAAAATTTACAGGAGTCGAAAAGAAAATGGTGCTAATTTAATCTTAGGACTTCAAACATAGGTGCTAAATATTTTACTTCTTATATTAAATATGTTTCTTAAGATCGATTAAAATGAATTCCCGCTACAAAACAACACAAGGACTAAAAAGTTTCATTTTGTACAATTCCTTGAATAATTTTTATTCACAAACCAATTTTATTTAAAAGAAAAAGGATTCTGTAATATAAGATGTTACTTCTACATTTCAAAAGTTATTTTTATAGAAAATCACCTCTTAGATTTATTTTATTATATTACAGATGTTTTTTATATCCTCCAGAATTGGAAATACAAATTATATAACTTTATTCTTAGTAACAACAATATAATAGAAAAATAATATAACTTCCTTTCTTATTTCCGTCTAACATAAACCAAAAATCGAAACTATGCACAAGTCAACATCACAAAAAGGAAATACCATACCATAATAAAGCTATTTTTGTTAGGGCAGCGTTTAATGTTTATTATTATTTATTTTAAATGTATATTGGAGCCTATTTTCTATCTATGGATTTTTATTTAAAAAAATGTTCTTTTAGCATTATTTTTAAAAAATACAATAAATATTACAAAAATAGGATGTGTGAAAATGCATTATTTGAAAAAGTCATTTTTATCACATAATTTCAGAATATCAAATAATATTTGTTGTTATTTGTGATATAATTTCTACTTAAGAAATATTTAGATTTTTTTAAAAATACAACTAAATTTTTTTTAAAAGTTTTCTTTATTTCAAAAAGAAATATTAAAAATTGTTACAACACTAAAATTAATTAGAAACGAATCAAAATTATTTGTTTTTTTCTTTGAAAATTTGTAAAGATATATGTCGCGTTCTACTTTCAATTTGAGTATGACTATAAACTTAAGTAGATATTTGTTGAATATTCTAGCGATTTTTCAGAAATTCAAAGTCAATTACAGAAATTTTATATTATTAATATTGCTTGAGTTTAACTCCTTTGTTTCTCAGAAATTATTATTTTCTTCGAAAAATCAGAGATCTGTTAAAGTGAGAGTTGTGCATGAAACAGTTACAGATATATTCACGTAATGTTTTTATCTTTACAACAAAAAATAAATTAATATTATGGTTACAAAGAAGCTAAAAATAAGTCAAGCGAATTCGATAAGCTTCCATGCACATTATGAATATCTTTAGAGGCAACTTTTGAGGGAGATAAAGCATAGTTAAATTTTAAAAGTGTTATCTCAGTTTTCAAATCGTATGAATATGAAAAATGAAAACAGTCAGAATTTTAAGCACGTATTTTGATAGCATGCTTAGTATTCTTTTCACACACAGGCATATTTCTGATGCGAAAGATATCGTTTACTACTAATAATGTATTTAGCATTATCTGTATTAATCTATAAGGAATGTTAGCCTAAATTTTTTTTATTGTTCCACTTTCATACTTTTTATTAATTACAAAAATGTCTTTTTCAAGGACCATGCACAATACATAACTGCAAAATTTACAGAAAAATATTTGAAACTTTTCTATTTAATAAAATATATCATTTTTTATTAAAAAATATATACTGTAAATTGAATTTCAGATAAACCTAAGCTATAATTAAAAATAACTTTATCATATAAAACTTTCTAATGTATGTATCGTACAAAACTTCATTTATTTACGACTAATAAATATTAGATGAGATTATGACTGTACTTTTAAATGAACTGGTATGGATTACTCGATACTGTTAAGTTTTTATATGCAGGAAACCGATATTAAACTATAATATCAATATGCCATATGACATACTGTAATCAAATGCCAATTTGGGAATATCATTCGTCTGCTGACCCTTACTTCAAAATATAATTTATCTTGAAATTTGAACCCCCATGTAATGCATGTATATCTTGAAATTTATGTTTTAATCTCGCAAATTACTTTTTAATCTCGCATAAGTTAAGTGATTATCTGGATTTTAATCGAAGAATATACTTCATCTGTTATATATATATTTTTTTATCCTTCTTTACATTTCAATGCATAAAAGAGTGAACTTCGTAAATAATTTAATGATCCCCATGAAAGTCTACTGTCCGATTCAAACAAACACTCTTCAATCATAATAATCCGAGAGGATGAGAGCAGTAGTTCTGTAGTAATTCATCATGACAAGTGATTTCTTGCATGCACATGCGACGGGAAAAATAGGGAAGCTGTATTAATAAGACTTCTTATCGATATCTGCATTCAAAGACCTCTCGAAAAGAGAGAAGGACGAGTTGAAATCGTGATGTCAGTAGACTGTTTCCTTTTCAAACCGAATGTCAAGAACGAAATGTGACAGCGGGTATTTGATACTCCGCTATTGTTACCATTGTTATTCGTCACCATGCCGGAATGGTGTTTGTGTTTTTCAAATCGTAATCTGTAATCGTGATCGTGATGAGTTCAGTTGTGAGAATTCGGCAGTGGATAAGTAATTGTAGAGAGTTTGAGGGTTCGATGAAATGTTGACGAAGAGTGTTGAATTAAATTTCAATTTTACTTCTCTCTAAAGTATTCTGTGAGATCTATAATTGTTTATTTCAGATTCTATTGACACTAAACTGTATATTTAATAATTACAATTATAATTTTATACAAAAATAAATTCGCAAATACAATTTTGTTATTCTTTGAATCCACCTTAACTTTAATTAGCTCATTCTGAACCTCATTAAGTCTATCTAGAGAGCGTGAATTTAATACTTCTTGGTAGAAACGAAATATAATGTGCATTGCTTCTCTGCTTATTTAAAGAAAGACAACTTCATAATGGAAATGAAAAAAATCAGATAATTTGGAATGAATTAAATCTGAACTCTGTAGTAATTTTTTAAAAAGTGGTTTTAGTTTCTATAATTTCTGGAAGAATGCTAAAAACAATTCATACTTTTAAACGATTAGATTATTCTAAACACATATAAAATAGATTTCATATTATGGAATTAAAAAATTAAAGCAAATATCAATATTAATTAAGGATTTTCATTTAGCATTGTTGGACCTCTATTATTTTGCTTAGCATCCGAAAATAAGTGCTTTAGGTAAAATTGCGTATTGAACCGTTAAAAAGTGAAGTTTCCTAAAAACTGATTTTTCTGTATATAATTACCACAATGTATGCACAATATACGATAAGGTACGATTTATAAAACCTTTAAAACTCATGCCATTTAATTTTATAATAGTAACACTTTTACAAGAAAGTGTTACCTTTTAAAATCCCTGAAGACTTACATAAATAATTTTGAACGCTGTTATTAATTTTGAAAGGCCAAAAGCAATTATCTTGAAAAAAATAATAGAGATATAGAAAAAAAGAGTATTTTAGAGTATTTTATTAATTGGAATATTTTTAATGTAAATATATAGGAGATATTATAAACTATATTACCGCGTACAAATAATACGTAAAATCGCAAGTTTAAAACCTTAACGGAATTTTTTTTTGTTATAATTGTGTTTTGTTTTATTTTTTAATAGAATTACCATCAGTTTTTTTAATACTTGGACTATTTATGATTTTGTATTTTCTCATTCTTTTATTTTAGTTCTTTAAATTTTTGTAATTCTCAATAATTTATTCATAAATAAATTTATCAACCATTATCTTCGAATTTTTACAATATTTTAAAAAACTTATCAAGCTTATTAAATATGATGATTAGTAATAACTTTTTCTTTTGTGTTAACAGATTACAAAGCTGAAAATTGATAGTAATCCTTTCGCCAAAGGTTTTCGAGATTCTTCAAGACTCACAGACTTAGAAAGGTAAGACACTGTTCCCATTCTTGATATGCCCTTTCAAATAATATTTTTGGGGTCACTGTTTTGTGAGGTTACTTAAAAGAAAGAAATTTCAATTCTTATAGACAACCAAAGTTTGCCTTAATATTAGCTTGTAGAATCAATTCAAGGAAAGTAAATGCACAACTTATTTAACCCTTTCAAGGGCCGTGGGAAGTATGCTTCCCACCAAATTTATCAATCTTTGTATGAAATTATGTAGGTTGGCATAAGTTCTGACAAATTTTTTTAGTAAATCAGAAACTTAGACTCTTCAGTTCTTTATGCCAGACAAAATGATATGTCTTGATTTGTTAATTATTAATTAACCAAAATTAATCAAATTAAATTTATCTAATAAGCTAAATGAATCCCTTTTCTTATTCTAATTTCAAGCTTAAAAATATCTTAACATAATATGACTAGAAAAATGGCCCTTTAATGGGTTAATACTAACCTGCAAGTGGATTCCAAAACAATTTTGGCAACGCATCAGGGCATGTATTATACGATTTGACTCAAATACTGATTTATCAACTTAACTCAATGAAAAACGTTCCATCTTTTGGCCATTTACCCCCCCCCCCCCCCCCAAACACCCTTCAGTAAAAAAAACTAGTCTTTAAAACGTTGTTTAACATCATTTAATAAGGATTTTATATTTTATAAGAAGTTTTTATACATATGTGCATTCAATAGAATTCACATTTCAAGCAGCCTGTTTTTATAATTGTAAAGTCAAACTAAACATCTAATTCTTAGATCAATTTATGACGATTTTTTAATATGCACGCCGTACCTGCAATAGATATTAAATTAATGAGTATAAAATAACAGTTTAAAGCTTTTACTTTCCATTTGGGCATAAACTTTATTTTTATAAGAACCTTATGAATTCAAATGTAAAGCTGTGAGCTTTGGTTTTACTGGGTTTTTTTTGTTTTGTTATTTTTTATGAATTGTTTCATTGAATTATTTGTTATTAATAATGTAATCAGCTTGAATTCATACTTGTAAAAATACATGTACGATTCTGTAAGGAAGTAATTATTTACATGCGGTGCTAAAATCCTACATAAAGACAAAAATTTATTTCTTCCAATAAATTCGGTTATTCTTACATTAATACTATCAGCTTTACATAGTATTAAAATACTAGTAAAAAGTATTGACAATAATTATATATCATTGTATGTTCATTGACTTTACAAACATTTGAAGAGCATTTCCTAGTTATTTGTATGCGAGCAATATAATTTTCGATTCGAAAATTGAATGATTGTATTTCAGAAAAGTTTTAAAAAGTAAGTGAATTTTTAATATAGCATAATGAGAAACTTAAAAGTTGCCTTATCACGTTGAATTAACAGTAAATGTTACTGTAGGTATGCATAAAAATGTAATTCGCAATTTTATATATCTACAGTCACGCTATTGAACTGATTATAGCCTCCCATAGATTCGAAGAGGCCTATAATTCGGACATCAACCAAGCAACTTAATTAGGAGAGAGAACGCATAAATTTTCCTTTCCTCTAAAATAGAAAAAAAAAACTCTTTCGCTGCATTTATATCTCATGATTGCTCAACCGAAACTGAGGGCTAATTTTATTTCATAGGTGCTTGAGTTTAGACATGTTTTGATAGATTTCTATGAAACCGTAGATGGAAACTCTGCTCTTCACTTTCGATCATTCCAACATGGTGATACTGTCGCCATCTATTAACCAAAGTTTGAACTAAATTATTAGCATTAATTTGGATATTAATTGTTACATTTCATGAGGATGAAAATTATACATCGTGACACATCTCAATAGAACATATTGTTATGTGAAAAATTAATAAATATTTTTTAAACGTATATGTTTTCCTTATTACAGTATACAAGTGATCAATATTACTATCCGCTGAATAAAATAAAACAGAACAACAATTAATCTTGATATCCGTAAAATCTAAAGTTCTTTAAGCTGGATCTATGTCACGAACAATTTTTAATATAGGATATTACACTTAAAATTGTACTATGTAAATGAATATATAACATGGAACATGCATACCATATTAGTAACGAAAAATGCTCTTAAAGTTCTTTATTAGTAGGATCAATTCTTTTGTTCCACTAAATAAGTGTACAATCATTAACTAATGTGTGATTTTTTTTTTATTTCATCATAACCAGTGCAAAATGAAATATGTAGACTTGAGGTTATATACCATAAACCGTAGAGTGTCTAATCATCTTGAATAATGTCACTATACCGTACTCGGATAGAAATCTGATCGAGAATTTTCTGCTTCAGCAATTTCTTTCCCTCAACTACATTTTTGCATTTTACTATAACTCTGTTCTCAAATCCGTAATCTACGTATTAGAAGATGTATTTGGGTAATTTATTACTCTCTACTACATTTGACATATTATTCAAATTTTGTCAACTAAATCTGTAGCCGGTATATTCAACAATTTATCGCACCATTTTTTTTTTTTTTTTTCAATTTTAGCTGCTAAAGAATTCAAAGACAACTTTTCTATTTAATTTGTTCATGCCTTAGGAACTTTTAAGCTTCATAGCTCTAAAAACGCCATGATGTTTCGTATTAAAATTATAATCATTGGAAAATAAGGAAGGGTGGGGAGGGGGAATGGTGTCGCAATATTTCGGTCAAATCTTTGCAAATATTTCATGTATTTCTATTAGATGTTATTTATCAAACGTTCAGATCAATTTTCTACAACGAAACAGAGAAACTTAAAATTTTCATCATGTATCAAATTTTCAATATTTTTATCATTCTTCAATTCGCATTATGATGCACAAATTATTAACCCTCCAGCTGCTTATCTCGCGATTTCCGCGGATTGGCAATCAGTCCATTTTCTATTGCATCTTCGTTTTTCGCAATTCAGAGTGTTTATTTTTAAGATTACAGATTTTTTTATATCATATTATTATTATATAACATATAGTATCAGTTCACTTTGTTTGAAAAATATTTGGACTTAGTTACAAACATCGCATCTAAATAGTGATTTTGAAAAATTACACAGTCAGAGGATTAATTCTATTATCCTGTAAATAAATATCAACTAAATTTGTATGGATATAAAGCATTTCATTTATTTACTCAAACAAAACTTTCAAGGACATTCAATATACCGTCATCATTATTAATTTATTTAACTTTGACTTTAAAAAATTAAAACTATATATTCCCGAAAAATAAATTTAAAGGGCACAGTGGCCGTGTATTATTTTAAAAACATTGGAAATTTCTTCATTTGATATATCTATTTAAATGCTCAGGCCGAATTTCCGATGATTGTAAAAAGAAATTCAAAAATATGATTATGTTTCTGCGATTTTTTTTTTTGGTTCTTTTTATATCTTTCAAAAACATGTTTTATGCTTTCCACTTTTATACTTTCTACAGCTTCTTTCGTTTTATATATATATTTCCAAAGCTTTTTAAAGAAGTAGTTTACGTCTCTTCATTACGAAACTAACACTTCTGTTAATTGAATGCTCCTTGACCCTAGCGTGAGATCTATAGCTTTGAAGGGATTGTATGCTTATTAAATATTCTGAAATTTTCGATCCGTACAAAAAAATCTCTGAAAACTTTTACTTGAATTCTTAGCTAAATAACATAGAACATTGATGATTTTTTAAATTAACAAATAAACTTTCTTCTGAGTAAATTAAAATAGTAAGTAATAAAAATAATAATAGATTAAATAAATAAAACAGAAATAAAAATAATCGATTAAATGAATAAAAAATTATTAATAATACTTAAACAGTCGGATGGATATGGATTTATTAACATTCGTTATGTTTTCTGCGAAAGTTACGGACTTCAATTTAAATTTCGTTATCGTTTTCTTTAAAACTGATAAAATATATAATTTATGAAATATATTTCTGGTTACTCTAAATGAATACCAAATTCTAGCATCGTTTAAAGAATTAAGGTCATTTTGTTTTTAAAAACTTCTATCATTTAATTATTTTTAAAAAATTATGATTGAATTTTGCATGAAATTTATTTAATTCTTGGATTTCAAAATTAAATCTAATAAAAAGAAAAAAAATTCCGAAAAATAATTTTATTTTCATATTTAGCCTTACTAGAAATTAATAATTCAAATGTTTATCTTACAATTTTTACCAATATTCAACAGAAAGTCGATACTTGAGATAATTTAGGAGAAAGATTAATACAGAATGAAGCACATATTAAAGCATATCGAAAAATCTTACCTCAAAATTTAAACTTGAAGTTTCAATTTTAAATAATCCAGTATTCTTGTTTTCTAAGTAATGATCTTTTGTGGTTAAAAATAGCAATCATTTTCATTTTCCAGAAACAAATGGAAGTAACTTTTTAATCATCAGAATTTCACAATTCATTAACAACATTTGATTTGGAATACTAATAATCGTTTGCTATTATGTAAGAAGAATTGTATTGCCATCTGAAGAAAACGTAACCTGTACAAATATATTCTCTAATCACAACCGTCTCGATTATTTTCACAGACTGCAGTATCAGATTTTTAAGTTGTTTTTAATTTTTCATTTCAGAGCAAAGTGAAGCTACAGTGGCTCCCAAAAGTGTTCGTACACCAACAAGAATCAATTAAAAACCTCATTATTTACCATCATATATTCTTATTTTTACATGAAAATTTTTTCATAGCATATTTTTACAGTTCTTAATAAAGCAGTGAAGAATAAATTTTAATTACGATGCAAATTATTTTATTAAAAATAACAATAAATAAAATTGCACAAAAATAGAACACAAAAGTGATCATACACTTTAAAAAAACATCACTAAATATGAAATTTTCTAAATTTTTATAAATGTTTAGTATTTAGTAGGATATCCTTTATTCTTTATAACAGCTTTTAAACGTTTGGGCATAGATTTAACTAAACGGTCGGTTACTTCTGCACCGATCTTGTTCCATTCTTCGATCATTACTGCTTTCAGTTGAATTTTCGATTTAATGGCGTGACTTCTTATTCGCACCTCTAATTCTTTCCAAATATGTTCTATAAGGTTTAAATCCGGTGATTGAGCTGGTGTTTTAAGGGTTTGAGGGCAATGATAGAGGCAAAAAAGACGAACATTCATGGCCGTGTGCTTAGGATCGTTGTCTTGGTAATACACAAAGTTGTTTAAAATGCCCAATTTTTGTGCTGACACTTTTAAATTATTATTGAGAATATTTATATAAACTCTATGATCCATTATACCATCAATGAATATTAAATTGCCTACTCCAGTCGCTGACATACACCACCAAACCATGACACCTCCACCGCCATGTTTTACTGTTCCAACTAAATTCTTGGGATTAAGTTCTTCGTTTTTTTTTTTTTTTTTTTTTCTCCATACAATAATTCTCCCATCCGACCCAAAGATGTTAAACTTACTTTCATCTGCAAATAAGACACGATTCCAATAGCTCTCTGGCTGGTTTATCATAGATTTGGCAAATTTAAGCCTAGCAATTCTGTTCTTCTGACTTACAAAGAATTTTCTTCGTGCAGAACGTGCCATGTATACCAGCATTCTAAGAATAGTTTCACAGGAAATAGAAGTTCCATTTGATTCAATATATTGTGAAGTAAACTTTATTGCACTCAGACGTGGATTTTTTAGAAATTTACTCACAATATTTCTTTGACTTCTAGCTGACAGAATTTGAGGGCGACCATTACGAGGCTTGTTTGCAATCCTTTTTCCCTCTCTGTAACGTTTTATTATGCTTTGCACCGTTGAATGAGGTAGATTAGTTATAGTTGCAATGCCTCTAATTGATTTTCCAGCTTTAAAATGAAATATAATTAATTTTCGTACGTCTAAACTCGTTTCTTTATGAATGCGCGTCATATCTAAGAATAAAGTAAATAGAATAAATAATTGTGATATTAAATAGTGAAAACAAACGATTTTAGTGTATTTTTCAATTAGAAGAAAAATAAGCCGCAAAAGATATTTTTGTGGTGAATTTAAATAAATAATGTTTGGATGTACGAAGACTTTTGTGTTCTAATTTTGTGACATTTTTTATTTATTTATTTTTTAGAACAATACTACTTGATTTTTTATAAAAATATCTGTTCAGTTTTATTAAGAACTATTTAAAGATGCTAATTAAAAAAAACCAACTAATAAAATGCTTTATTAAGAAGTATAGAACACAATTTCTGCAAATTTCTTTAGTGTACGAACACTTTTGGGAGCCACTGTATGTTAATTTTTATCATGTCGTTTTAATAGATGTAAATGTAAATTATAAACTTTTGTTAAAATGCACGATTAATGCAAATGTAATCTAGAAAAATTTATTGTTTTTAAAGTGATCAATGTCTTTTAGTCTTCTACACGTGATTCTATTTTTTTTTAATTAAATTGATCATAACATGAATTTTTTTTTTATTTTAATACCCCGTCAGAATTGAAATTATTAATATTTTGTGCTTTATTTTTTAAATCTTTTACTTCAACTTTTTTATTTATATTGAATCAAATGAGATTGATTAAATGATTTATTGAATAAAATGAGATTGATTAAATGATTTATTGAATAAAATGAAAAATCTGCTGTGCATCTAATAGCGAAATAAAGGAAACTAAATTGTAAAATGTTCGATGGCGTAATCAGTGATTATGAGCAAATAATTTTTATTCATCTGATTAATCGATTAAAATTGACTCGATTTGATAGTAACATCGATTGAAGACATCTTTCAATACTCGCTAAAACTAAATTTTTTTAAACGAAAAATTAAAAAAAAAAATTTAGCATTAATTTACTGCTGTTATAATCTAATGTATAATAACTGTACAGTAAATGAAATACAGTTTGACCATATTCTTTTCAACTTTGGCAACTAATCATACAAATGTCAGTTTCGAATAATATCTTTTAATCTTGAATAAATTTCCGAAAAGATCTTAAAAATCTTCATCAGAATTTACATTCGTATATGAATTCATTTTTTTTAAAAGGATTTTAATAAAGTCATTATCAATCAAGATCGAAAAAAAGAATATTGTTCTATTTAAACATATTTCAATATAAAAAAAAAATATTTTTGACCGACTTTTAACACAACTTATTTAGATGATTTTATTCAATACAAATATTATAAATATTTTAATTTAAATATCCTCGTTACTTCTGCATTATTTATTAATTTTCATTCTAATTTTGCATTTCTGTTTTCAATAGTTTTTGTCTGAAAAATCTGCAAATTGGAGATATTTCAATGAAAAGATTTGATTCGATGATTTACTAAATTTCTTCAAAAAAATAGACAGCAAATTCGCAATAGTAATTATGAAAGTTATTTGCAACATTGCATCAAAAAATAATGACAACTAGTGAGGTCTGCAACTTTGTTGGCTTTTCAAGACTTGAACCTTTCAACTTTTCTTTCTTTCTTTAACTTTCTTTCTTTCTTAACCCCCCTCCCCTTCTTTTTCATTTCAATTTAACATACAGACTGGACGAAAGGCATTTCGAACACACATGGTTCACGTTACTTCACAGTGATTTATATCGCCTCTAATTATTTCTTTTGTAGTTGCCGCTATTTCCTCGCATGACCCTTCCATCCCCTCAGTCTCTCACCTTACCGCAGACGATATTTTCATTCTTAGTTCATTACGTTAAGAGTTATTTAGAATTAGAAGAAAGGAAATAGATTGTGAATTACTACAGATTTGCGTTTGAAGACATTTTGTGCATTTTTATTCAAATGGGGAATATTTATTGAGAGTTGCTGTTTTTTTAAAAAAATAATTTATCATTAATAAAACAGAAATGATTGAAGCTTATTAATAATAGGGGTCAAATAGGAGAAATTGAAACACCTAGGTGAAAAATTTAAATAATGTAGGAGAAGCATGCATTGAAAAATAAATCTGACATGAGATTTAATTTAAGATGTTTTATGAAATTAATTACGAAATATTGTAACTAAATAATTTTGATAAAATTGACTTCAAAATATTAAGAATTTTAAAAAGATAAAATATTTCTTGTTTTCTTTTCTAGATTATCAGTCGTTTATTTTAAATCATTCTAAAGCGAGGCACAGGTTTTCGCAACGTCTCTCGAATTAAACAGTTCTCACTTTATATTTAAAAGAAACTGCCTTTGGCGACAAGCTGGTTTACAGGGATTAATGATTGCCAAGAATTTCAATTAAATATTTTTTTACAATTTCGTCTTAATGATTTCCTCAGCAAGAAAGGTATTTTTAAAATTCTAATTTTGCTAGACATAATTCAGACTATTTAATAAGCTTCACACCATTCTGTTCATTGTGCTTTTTATTTCCTTATTATTCTGTCTATTTCTGTTCTCTATTATCTTTATACATTCAATTATATTGCAATAAAGAGAAGCAATGTTTATAAATGGAGGTAGCTTTTACAAATTTCACTATCGCTTAGTTCTGAAGCTAATTTTAGTGCGCTTAATCGCAACTGCAATAAAATTTCAAAAAATTTATATAGATTATAGAGATTCTTTACGTTACTACGAAATAACAGCAACAGAATTGAAATAATTTTTAAGGTTCAAACGTTAACAAGGTTTGCTCCGTGCTGAGCCCAAATTTTTGTTGTAATTTTGAAATCAATAAAAGTTTTATTTAAAAAAAACTTTCCATATAATTGACTACTTTGTACGTAAAATGTGGTGGGATTATTCTGGTAACATGTAATTCAATGCATTGTAATGAAGGGAATTCTGGACTGTGTCATTCCCTGATTAGAGATGCAGTTTCCAATCAGATATATTTCTATGGAACAAGTTAAGTGATAAAAAGAATTAAAAATTTCAGTTTCCGAAAATAAGAAGATAAATAAAATAAGATTAATAAAATAAAAAATAAAAAGAATAATTGAAATTTTTAAAGAAAATTGGAATAATTCTATCATCATTCGATTCCATGCAGTTCAATATGTTTTAGAGACAGATGAGAGAAACTTTCAGATTCTATTATTATATCATCATATTTTAATCAAGGCTATATAAATCTATTGGAAATTCCGTTGTAATATCTTCATTATTGTTCGATTTATTAACGGAACCCAGATTTAGCTTCTAAAAGGATACTCTGTATTGTTAGAATCATATAGGATGAGTTTAACACTAACACATTTTCTGATTCGTTGCTATTTCCAAACTATATTATGCAATGAGCTCGCTACTTTATCGGAGCTATCATTCCCAAACCACGAAATAAAGAACTTCCACCGTTACCAAAGGGAAACTGCTAATTGATTCCAACATTCTACGAGTGCTTCCATATTTCACGAGCCAGGTCAATCCTTAATATCTGTAGTGAATCGAGAGAGCCAACGGAGCGCTTAAATTCCACTTTAAATCTATCCTGGCCATTACTATAAAGCGGGCCAGTTAATCTGTCGGACCTCTTGCCGGTGCGAGGTCTTTAAGCGAATGACCATTATGCATATTGAGCTTACTGGAATGGGAAAGGCTTTACATGAATGGTAATGAGACGAACAGCCAGGGCCTAGCTTCGACGGTCGAATAAATTAGGGTTAACGGTAGGCGGGCACGTCAGGGGCTTACAGTCCATTCTCTCCTAATGGACGAGTCGGACCGAAATCCGACTAGAATTGCGGTCGCCACATTATCCTTCGGGCATGCCTTCCTTAAGACTGATTTTATCTTAACGCTGAGGCAGTGTAAATGCTATTAACTGTTTTCGATACATCTTTTCTGGCAAAGATAAGATGTTAATTGGCGTCATTATTGTGGAAATGAACAGTATTTAAGTGTGAAATAGATCCGCCATTTTGATATGAATTGCTTCGAATGATTAAAAATCTTACAAGTTTTAAATTTAAGCGTTACATGTGAAATGGCATTTTAAAATATATGGTATTTGATAATGGGATTATATAAAACTGAATTAGTATTCTAAATTTTGATATGAATTGCTCTGAAATGATTAAAAGTCGAGCACATTTTATATTCAAAACGTTACATGCAGAATGATATTTTAAAATATGTGGAATTTAATAAAGGGATCAGATAAGAGCCAGATTACCTTTTCTAAAAATAGCATTATACGCTTCCTAATACTGAAAAGAACTACATTATGCAATCATATATGTAGGAAGTTAAACGTGAATGTTTCCTATGATAATGCATCTTATTGGTACTTCATAGGCATAACTGAAGCCTAATGATTTAAAACTGCAATTTGATGTTAGTTCCTCTCGAGTTTGTATGATCTTTTGAAATCTGGGATGATTAACATCTATAATATAAATCAATAAACATTATTATTAAACAAGCAAAGTTAATAAAATGTTTAATTTGATTAACTTTGTTGAAAAAGAATTTAGAACAACTTTAGAAGCATTTTCTCTAACAACTTTTATAGTTGCTACATGTATAGTTAAAGACATTATTACAAGCATTAACGTATAATATGCATTTAATCAAAATGTACTTTTAACTTTCCGCAGATATTCAAATTTAGCTGTCCGGTATGTATAAAATGCATTATTATGGTATGAATATTTATAATACGTGGGATAAAGGCAGAAAAGCTGAGGGACTTTAAACATTCTGTTAGTTGCGCCTTATCTGACAGAAATCAAGATTACTTTCTTTCACGATTATTTTTTCAGTAATTAGATGATGTCTGAGAGAATTTTTTTTTATCCTCCTAGTTTGATTTGGAGAAAAAATTGTGATTTTGTTTGTGTCTACTTTAAATCATGTTTGTATTTCTATACTATTCTATTGCTAAGCTATATTATATACTAATGTTAACAAGATATAGTGGTTTATTTGATGGATACAGTGTGACCATATTTATTTGAAAAAAAAATGCGGGACTAACTGAGAGTTAAAATATTGCAAATACTTTAAAGTGCAATAATAGCTTTTATAAGAAAGTCATATAATGATGCTAAATGTTATTCCCTTAGGGATACCTTTTATAGCATTTATTTTTATTCTACTCAGCTATTTACTTTTATAGCAATTATTAGTGATTCAAATGTGATATTGATAAGTAAAAGAAGATAAATTTTATAACATATTTCACATATTGTTCTTTACTCAGGTATATAACAAACACGTATTAGTCGTATTTATAATATACAAACCTTTTATATAAGGTAAATTTATAATCATTTTGATACTATTAGCAGACTTTCATGCATTACGTAAATATTTTGCAGTTTCATTGAAATAATAAGAGGAAAACATATTATAAATTCATTTTAACTTACCCTGGCTTACTTTTCTTATCTACAAGTTATCTCTCAGATAAAAGTAAGATACATCAAAGAGCGATGCGAAGATAATTGTGGACATACATCAAAACACCGCTTATAAGAAACTTCTCAGAAGTTAAGCCGTTTCAAAGAAAATTCGCAGAGAAAATTACGCGATGCATCACTACTCTCAATTAAATAATTCTGAATTATGAATCAGAAACAAGAGATAATGGACAGTTTGAGAAATATGATTTTACATATACATCAATTTGTTGTAATATTCAGCACTGTTTATGTAACAAAGAGAGGCGTAGATACACAACATCGATGATGCGTTTACTCATAACTTTGTACATTGAGTACATTGTAACTAGAGTAATTTTTACCTAGAGAATTCTACGAGCCTATTTCTGAAATAAATAAATTAATATTTTATGTTGCAGAATGTTTGTTTTTCATTGTTAATCAAATATCTATTGTTTCTAAGATTCATCACGTAGGTTGTAACTGTAATATAATTCTTATTTCCTTTTCCTTTTATAGGGAGTCTATGGAAACCCTATTACGTGAACATGCTTTTCGATATTCACCTTTTCGAACATTGATGACTGGCGAATTACCGCCAGACCAATATGCGCTCTCAGGTAAGAATGGTTGAAATGTACTTTAGTGTGCCCTTCCCCGAGTTTGTCGCCAATATGGCAACCCAATGAAACGATCTTCTAGCAACCCTAATGCTGTTTTGTTTATTACTTTTTACAAAGGTCTGAAATGAATGGATGTAGTTAGGAAAGGATGCTTGTTTGAAATTTTATATGGAGAATGGTTTGATTGCTTCTAAGTATATATGTCCGGTGTGTTTCTGTTGTCCACAGAGTCCTTATGTTCAATTTGCTAGTGAAGCTACTAGGCTCTCGCTGTTAGAGAAGCCGTAGGATGTTTTTCTTTAAATTAAAAAATTCTACCCGGTGCCTTCTTCAGATGCAAAATGCATTGCATGCTCTAAATTTTCTCTCTACAGAACAGACCAGCGCAAATGGTTTGAAAAACTTTATTATTTCAAAATTGTTAAGATAAGCAGCGATAATGATCCCAAAGGTTGAAATAAATAAAAATCTCAGATAAAACAATACTTCTCGGTAAATATCATAATTTTAATGCAGAAAGTGATAACCGTAATTGTTTTTCAGAAGTGTTTGTTTATTTTGTCCGCCATCTTTATTGGCGACTTGGCACAAGCAAGGGACAGACTTAACTACCCTTTTATAGAAAGAGTGTTTTTGTCCAGATCTAAAAAACAATACTGTTCAATTGTAATATAGTGACAATTTTAGGCAGTACAAATATATGTACATAATTTATCGCGACAAAGACTGCTATTTGCAATGAAAGATAGATGGCTTTAAGGTTATCAAATCGTAAAAAAAATAAGGCATTTACTTTTTAAAAAATATCAAAACTGTCTTCAATTTTACTTATCTATGTACAGAAATCAAAATTTTCAATAGCACCGTGTTTCTTACCAAGGAAATAATTTCAGTTTCTAACATTATTCAGTACTTACCATATGTAATATAATAAAGAATATCTTTCACTCTTTTGCACTTTGTTAAATATTTATGGTGATCATACTTAATATTAATTATCTCTCTTCTGCCTGTAGCTGGACTTGGAGGCATGCCAACCAGTGCCGATCTCTTATTCATGGCCAGCCAGACAGGATCGCCATGGAAATTTCCATCTGCTCCTCTAAGCATGGCCGAATTCAGCACACTAATGGCAGCCCAGCATCATTCACAACAGAATCAAGCCAGTTTACAGAGTCTTTATTTTGGACTGCAGCGTTCCGCGTTCCCGCCATTTTCTTTGCTTGGCGCTGGAAATCCAGCCTTCATGCCAGGTTCTTCACCTCACTTACAGTCGCCAGCCTCGACTTCAGCAAGAACAACCATTAGTGGTTCCAGTTTATCGCCACTAAATTCATCGCCAACGATGACATCTGCGCCAACCAACAGCCATACAGGAATGTATTCCTCAGTACCGATGACAGCAACTAGATTACCTGCAATATATCCAGGAATGAAGTTCCATCCTTACTTTCATCCGAGACTTGTGCAATCATCACCGAGTAAAGATTCGGACTGCGATGGCTTGGCGCCACAGGTGTAGCGTTCGTAGAGTGAGCCAGTTCCTTAAAAAATGCTCAAAAACTCGCACCAGAAGTGTTTAAAACTGCCAAATTTGAGATCGTAAAGCTTGCTCGTTTCCTTATTTCGCTTGGAGATGAAGCATTTTGTTCCTGTAGAGCAGGCATCATACAGGAATGGACAAAAGAAAACATGCTTATCATGCATTTCAAAAGTTTTTGCTGGAACTGTTATTACCACAGAATCTCAAAAACTGTTCAATTGTCGTTTGTTTCTTTACGGTGTTGTGTTTTTAGATCCAACTTAAAAACTGCTTATGAATTGCAGCACAAAGATAGCCAATGATGTTTGGATAATACAAACTTTATTAATAGGACAGATAATTCCTCAGATGCTTATGGAATTTCGAATAGTCAAAGTAATCACTCTCATAAATGTTTAGCAAATTCCAGTATGTAATATCGCGGTTTTAAACAAATCTTATGTTATGTTTTGTAAATTCACATTTTACTAACAAAATTCTTCAACAAATTCTCACCTTGTTACATGTAAGAATTCTCAATTCTTACAAACTAAGAAGTGAATGAAATTACAATTAGAATTAAAAAAAAAAGTAATTTTGTCTAGCGTTTTAAAGATATTATTATTATGATAGAAAATAATGTTTCTAAGAAATGCCTTAGATTAATACATGCATTAAGTCAATGAATAAAAATTTGTATTCCCAGGTATAATTATTAAAAATCTTATTTTTAAAAAATATTTGCTATGGACATTCTAAGTGTTTTCTTGTGCACTTTTATAAATGAAAAGACATACTGAAAATTTAATAAAAAGAAATAGAAAAAAAGACACGAATACTTATTTGCAAATTAGCAAAATACTATTTATATTGAGTTCCTATATTTTCATGCGTTATTTTTATTATATTATCTTTCTTATAAGAAACCCTCTTTCTGCTACAGAATACATGAAGAATAACAATTTAATTTTATATTAATATTTAATTCAAGAAATTCATTGTAAATTAAAAGTCTTTATTATTCTGTTGTAAATTAACTTGTGATATGGATTTCTTCCTCTGTTTACCTGTAGATACTTTTATGATATCAAAAAAAATTACTATCGGAAGCAACAAGCTTCTATAAAACTATTAATCCGTTTCAGTTTTGATGACATTGGTAATTTTCAATTTTGAGTAGAATAATATAAAAGCGTGGATTTAATTAAAATGTTCCTAACAGTTAAAAAATCATTAGGAATTATTATAATAACATTTAATAGTAATTTTCTTAAAAAAAATACAACATTTCTTTAAAAAATACAAAATAAGTTAGCTCATATTATAAAATTTGTAAAAGGATTTTAAAAGATGAAAATAATTTAAATTTATTTCATAAACTCTTATTCATTTCATCTTCTTTATTTCAGATAAAAATATTCATTTCTATATTTCTATTATCAAAACATTTTTAATAGAATCAAGGGAAGATATTTTGAGATCAATGTTCATGAAAAATATTAAAAACGTCGATTTGAAATACGACTGAACTCACTTTAAACACAAGTTTCATTATTATTAACATATTTGCATATTAGGATTTTTAAATTGTTACTGTTTATCAGATCACAGAAAAAATAATCTATTTAATCCAATTCCGTTCATTCATTGGTTATTCTCTCCTGTAATTTATTTCTAAATTCAAAAATTAACAATGATATTTATTCTCTGCATTACCAAAATCTACAATCAGAGAAATAAACACATTTACATTATTATATTATCTTACAACAAATTTCTTGTTCCGAAAAAGTGTATGTCTTTATGAAAACCTTGTAGATATTGTTTATACATGTTCGAATTTCGTTATTTAAAAAAAATGATCTTTCCTACTTCTGAATATTGATATTTGTTAATTTATTTAATACTTGTATATGATTTCCTATCCATTATAAAGGGTTTAATGATTGGATGTAAAGATTGTAAATTAAGTAGATAAATAAATATTCTAAAAATATGTTTGGTGAAAATATGCTGTTATTCTGGACGTAAGGGTGTGATTTTAAACGTGCCAGCAATATTTTATGTTATGACTTATAATAATAAAAATGTTTTTGGAAAAAAAAGTCTTATCATCATTTGTGTTCAATTGCTTTATTTTTAAAAATTAATTTTAACACTTTTATGAATTGAATCTATATTTTACTTTAACCCTTTAAAAAGCCATTTTTGTCTAGTCAGGGAATATTGAAATATTTTTAGGATTGAAATTGGTTAGAGAAAAGAGTTCCGTTTAGCTTATTAGATAAGTTTAATCTGATTAATTAATTAATTTGGTTAATTTTTGTGTGTGTGTGTGTGTGATAAGAAAGTGAAGCAAATAAATTTTTTTCTTATAGAAAATTCTATCAGAACTTATGCCATCCTACACAACTTTATATAAAGCATGATGAATTTGGTGAAAAGCACTTCCCATGGCTCTAGAAAGGGTAAATTAATGATTATAAAGGGGAGGGGAAGGAGTTTGTAGATTATACATGTACAGCGCGTTATTGGAAATACCACGGTTTGTACTACTTTTTGAAATCAAATATAATGACGATACAAAAAAATTAATATCATGATCCAGATGCAATTTATATTTACCAAGCCATTGCTGACAATGAAAAAAATATGATTCCTCGAAAGTCTTTAATAATTATTATACTACTGCCCAATAAAAAAGGACATTTCTGTATCACAATAACATAAGAAAAATATACTTGAACATGTCTTTATTTAAGGCAAAACTCATACAACGCTGTTTTGCCGAATTGAACAAAACTGAAAAAAATGTTGGCTAAGGTTATATAAAGGCATTTAAGGAATCGGTGCTAGCAGGAGGCAGAGCTGATTTTGCTGCTGAACTTCACAATTTATTTTAATTAATAGTTTTGCGACGGGGAGTGGGGCGAGCGGTGGAAGTTAGAAGGTTATTCATGTTTTGGAAGGGCCACGGTTTGTACTACTTTTTGAAATCAAATATAATGAGGATACGAAGAACTAATACCATGATCCAGATGCCATTTATATTTACTAAACCATTGATAGGAATGAAAAATATATATTATTCCCCGAATGCCTGTAATCCTTATTACGCAACTGACCAATAAAAAAGGGCATTTCTATATTACAATAACATAAAAAAAATATACTTGAACATATTCTTATGTCCTTGTTGAAAGGCACAAATCATACAACACGGCTTTGCCGAATTGAACAAAACTGAAAAAAATGTTGGTCAAGGTTATAAAAGGTTAGGGAATCGGTGTTAGCAGGAAGCAGAGCTGATTTTTTTTGCTGAAATTCACAATTTATTTTAATCAATGGCTTTGAGATGGGGGGGGGGTTAGCGGTGGAAGTTATGCTTGTTTTGGAAGGGCCTCGGTTTTTACTACTTTTTGAAATCAAATATAATGAGGATACGACAAACTAATACTATAATTCAGATGCCATTTATATTTATCAAGCCACTGATAAAAATTAAAAAATAATACTAATACCCGAACGCTTCTAATCATTACTACACCACTAAGTTCAATAAAAAAAAACATAAGCGAGAATATACTTGAACATGTCCTTATGAATTATTATGTTCTTCTTCTTATTGTTACGTTAAAGGAAAAAATCATAGAATTTTACCGAATCGACCAAAATTGGAAACATGTTGGCTAAGGTTATACAAGGGCGTTTAGGATTCGCTGCTAGCAGGAGGCAGAACTGATTTTGTTACTGAACTTCAACACTCGGTTTTCCATTCTCACAACAGCAGTAGGTCTGAACTAGGAAGCAGTGATTTTGCATTTAATAGACAACCTGTTATACAAATAGAAGGATGGAAAGCAAATAATGTTGGACTAATAAAATTGTGCAGCCATAAGGTGAAGCATGTTTATTTTTTAAATTGCAGTAGACATTGCATTAGGATGGTGAAAAACTTTACAGGTAATTAGGAATAAATATAGAATTATTTGTCACCTCAAAAATGCTTTTAACAAATTGTTCAAATATTTTATTCTACTTAATAACATAACAACATAAAATATAGTTTTTTCATATTGATATTAGCAATATGTATTAGTATTTTATATTAGAATTATATTGATTGAAAAAGTATATAATTTATAGAAGAGTTAAGAAAAATTTCTCAATAATCCAAAAAAACATTTAAACTTTGTAGAAGTCTTTGAAGTAATGAATTTATAGGCGCCATGATGAGTGAGAAAAATTATATATTTGAACACACCCGCTATTTCAACGTAAACGGGATATGAATCCGTTGGAAAACCGAGGCATTTCCTTTAAGATATTGAAGGCCGCTTGCATTACCGTGTCGACTAAAACTGAGGCTGTTTCTAAGCCTTGTGAACTATAATACATAATCGACAGCAGCTGACTTGCAAATAGAAAAGTACATATTCTAAAACAAATACTTAACGATTGCGAGACACAATGAAGTCGTCTAATTCATGTGACACCAGAGTCATACAAAAATAAAATATAGTTTTTAAAAATAAATGTTAGCAATATGTATTAGTATTTTATGTTAACATTCTATAAATTAAAATGGTATATGATTTACAGAAGAAGTAATTACAATTTCTCAATAATCCCAAAAAAAAATTTACATTTTTTTAGAAGTTTCTGAAGCAGTGAGTCAATTGGCACCATGCATGAAAAAATGTATACGTTTGAACACGCCCACTTATTTCAGTGGAACGGCAGGAAAACTGAACCGAAGTGATGGGACTTTTTGAAGGAGCACCCGATCTCAGTGGAAGACAATCTCCGATGCCGAATCTTTAATTAATTAAAACCTTGTTACAACTGGTTTATTCTTATGATTGTGATTATTAACCATTATTTACTTAATAGAATTTGTGCTAGAAATATGTTTATTATTAATTATCAAAACATTTATGCATTCCATTAGGAGAGAGAAATACGCTTAAATTACCGAGTAGACTAAAATTGTGACTCTTCCTAAGCCAATGTGAACGACAACGTTAAATTGGAGCGGCTGATTGGGCTGGTGCAAATCTAAAACTGCATATTCTAAAATGAACATCTAATGATTACGGGACATAATGGGGGCTGTCTGATTCATGTGACATCAACGCAATTATGGATGCCATCCAAAATTAGATTGAAGCTATGATGATTATGTGAGCATGAATTGATTTATTTCTGCCACAAAAAGAATTATAGATATGATTTTAATTTCTTTATGCCATCATCATGAATATGGATTTGATAAATAAAAAACAGATAATCCCACATTGGGAAAAAAAGTCATTCCAAAGAAAGGGAAGAAAAACTTCATTTACTCAGCTCAAAAGAATTCGGTTAAAACTGCTAACTGAGATTAAATAAAAAATTCATGAAAAAAATCAGTACGCAATATTTATTTTCCATCATTTATACAACTTTTGAAACATTCCTGCATTTAATTTAGTTAGAACTGCTAATTGAGGTTAAATTTATATTCATGAAAAAAAATCAGTATTTTATATTTATTTTCCTACATTTATACAATTTTTGAAATATTGCACATCAACTTAAATTTCACTATGTGCCGCAATTAAAATAAATATGTTAAAAAATGTATATAAATATATTTAAAATTTCATTGTTTATTCTTAGATTACGTTTTATTAGAATTATTTTATTGTTTGATTTACTATTGAATCCAGCCATGCATTCCTTTAATGCCAAATAAAAAAATCAAAATTTTCCATGAAGAAAAGTTTTTTCACTCACGAAAATATCTTGATTACAGTAGACCAATTTTAATGACTAGCGATATTTTGGATATTTTATATTCATGTTTTTAATAAAATATCTCAAAGCTTAAAACTTCTCATAATTACTTTTTTCTGAAGATTCCAACATAAATAATTTTGATTAATTAAAGAGCCTTCAAATTTTCTTTAATTATATAAATTATCTTAAATTTGTGTACAAATGCTCTCTTCTTGCTTTTTTATTAAAAGCAATTATTTAATAAAAATTATCTCACATAAATGCGTAATAAATAAAAGAAAATATAAAAAGAAAACTCCCAGAAACGGGAGTTGTTACAATCTAATAAACTTTGCTGCGTTTGACACTTTCTCAGCTGACATCACGAATCTTGTGAAGAATAAAATATAAAACGCAGTAAGGGTTTCGAATCTAATATTTAACGGTTTATCAAATAAAAAAGAAATTCTCTTTGAGAGTGTGGTTATTTAAAAGAAATAAGTTTATGTCTCTGTTGCAGGGAGTTTTTCGATAAGAGGATACCGACAAGCTCTTCTAACATGAAATGGGTACAAATTCTAGGGATGGTACACAAAAGAAAATGGGACTTAATTTCCGCCGCATACTAACTAATACTGATGCACTGTACTACGGCTAATACTAATGCACTGTACGCTTGTACAAAGTCATTGGAGAAACATTGTCTCTCCAAAAGTTACACCTTTTTCAAATGGCCTTCTAATTTTGACTTTTATGGTGTCTTCGATCAAATAAAGCAGTAGAGGCGTATCCAAGTAAGTGAAAAATATAAAACAATCTAAATAAATAAAATAATAATCCCTGCTACTTCCTTTTTTGTTGTAGCTCATTTTCTTTTAGGAATGTAAATTGTATGAACAGGATTAAAGATGAAGAAGTGTTTGAAAAATGTTAATAATTCGGGAAAAAATAATTTCTTCGAAGCACAAAAAACATACCCGATTAACACGAACTCAAAAACTGATACTGTGGTTCAGAGCTCTTTCTGCATTTCCATTTCTTCCAACATAAACATAGACCAACCTTTATAGAAATCCAATTTTCTCAATTAGAAGGCCAATTCTCTCAACTGGCCTTCTAATTTTACCTCTTGTACTGTCCCAGGCAAATGATTTCTAAAAACTGGAACTCTTCCTGATTTTTCATTTCTTCAAACACAAAAATCGACCAATCTTTACACTTAGAAGTCCAGTCCTCTAAACTGACCTTCTAATTTTATCTCTTGTACTGTCCCAATCAAATAACTTCTAAAAATTATTTTCTTTTTCCGAATATGGATGGATTGAGGCATTGATTAAGTTCACCATTTTTTCATACCAGCAGAATTATTAACAAATGAAACATAAAATATATATATTCCTTCATTCTCTTGTTGCTGTACATGACAATTAACACATTTAATTGATGAATTAGTCGATTAAAATTTTTTATAAATTTCTAAACAACATCACTTTAATTAGGAATTATAAGCTGTAAACTTGGTTAAATAAGCAGAATATCATTTCCAAAAAATATTATTATTTACAGCAACAGATTTTAATTAGTTACTGAAAAAAAGAGAATTAATACTTTCCAAAAATTCTGAATAAATCTAAGAACTTCCAACACATAGATTATTTTAAATTCATTAGTAGTATTACATTTTTATTAATTTATTCGAATATTTAATTTAAAAAATCTCATTTTGAAAGATTTTATTATTTTTATTTTAGATCATATCACAATTGTCTTAGATTAATGAAAAGTCCTCAAGAAATAGGTCATCTCTCTTTTGTTGTAAAAAATAGTTCGCTAGATTTTCCAAATATACTATCTAATAACAAAAAAGAAGTTGACTCACAGATATAAAAAAAAAATCTTTTTTTTTATGAACTTCTAACTGGTAAAGGTAGTACCATATTATTTCGAGTAAAAATATCATGGAAGAAAAATACTTTTGCTTTTAGAGTTGCTGTTCTATACACAATGCTTTAACAACTTTCTCCGAATAACACGTACTTAAAATTAGCTTCGAATAACCTTTAATCTTTAGATAATCAATATATACTCATTAATTGTTTCAAACTGTATCCAATATTGGACAAAAAAAATTAAAAATCTGAAATTGCGTAATGTCGAAGTAACATGGGCTATTCAATCTAAAAACAGTTAATAAATTTAATAAGACAAGAATTTGCAGTAATTTAATAGCAGAATGTTGCTTTACGCATTAGTTTTTCATAATCGGTGTCCTGGACCACTTTCAATTTTACCCAACATTCACAGCATAAAAACTTTTGGTACACAGACTAGCTGATTTCGGTACACGATCCTAGTATCAAACGGTTAATACAAAATTATGAAGCTCAGTATTGTTATTGATCCAACTCATAAAACTAAGGCAGCATTCATACGGTACGTATACTTTTCTATGATTTCGATTTCTGTATGATTGGATGTGGAATTTGCCTGACTAGGTTCACAAAGAAGACCAAGACCTTTCTATTTGTAGGTGATTCTTGCCCCAGCCGAAGCCAAACAAGAAAAGTTGGGCCTCTACAAAACAGACTATCAGTAAAAAGAAAAAAAAAAAAAAAGGTCACAGGCCATCAAATGGCAAAACCGAGGATCAGCAGCCTGTTCATTCAAAATACGATCCTTCGGAATCCAAACAGAAGAACCAAGAAGTAGATAAAAAATAGAAAATAGAAAAATAGTAAAAAGAAAAGAATTAAACTTAAAAAAGAAAAGCACGTGAGATGAGCAAAATAATATTCATAGTCATTGTTGATTAAATATCGTCCAGTGGTTAATAGTTTCTCAACAATCAGGTTTCCTAAGTTCTTGATAAATGTTTTCACTAACATTTTCAAATCCATTTTCATCCACCCAGGTGGTTATTGTTTATGTTGATCCTTAAACCATTAAAACTTTTACATAATAAGTGCAATCCTAATGACTGCTTTCTCACAGGAATGTAGGAATAAGCAAGCTGATTTGTAGGTTGTAAATGAATTTGATTCATTCTGCAGTTTATACCAAATTAACACAACTGGTTGATCTGAGAACAAAATTTAGCTAATAAAACCTGTATTAACAAATCAGTATTTTTTTTAAAAATTAGTTTATAATTGCTCTTTATTCATTCACTGATTACTACACAGCAAAATAATATTTTAAACTGGATCTGAAACAATGTTTCTGAAGCGGGCACTCCAATCGCTTCATTCAATGCACAGCCCCTCATCAACGTATTTCCACCTGTGTAATAAAAGTAAAACTAAATTTCTAACTGACGCGGGCTGTCACTCCTAAAGTGACAACTTATCCATTGTCCCCGGGACGGAGCCAATAACAAGTCCTCCAGCGAACGCGCAAATCGAGTGCAAAACTGGAAGGAACGAATCTAATATAACAAACCGACAAAACAAAAAAGCAACGAACCACTTGTCAAGTCGCAGATCGGATTAGTGGTGATATCTTCTCCAGATATGGAAATCAAATATAAAGTGCCAATTTTACTCCTAGCGTCGCTTCTTACTTTTATCCTACAACTGCTTTCTGAAGGGTAGAATGAAGAACAGTTATCATGTCGCTTGAATATTGTAATGAAGCTTGCATCTTTATTTTTCAAAACTTACATAACTAATAGAGTAGTATAATGTAGTTCAGTATAATTAAGTAATTGATGTCATCCATCATTATTTAGATAAAACAAATAGCATTTATTTCCTTGTATATCTATTATATTCTGCTAATAATGCAGATGAATGTGTGTGCGTGAGTGTGTTGGCCCTCTACAGGCAAGACTATTTGACCTACAGCTAGAAAATTTGGTACATATATATTTTGAAGGTCGAGAATGTTTACTTCAAAGAGATTGGTTTGAAATTTAAATTAATTGAAAATTAATAACTGCCGAACTTAATAACTATAACTGCCAAAAATATTACCGCACAAAAAAGATTTTTACATCAAGTTAAAGATAAAAAATTTATCTTTTAAATGATACTACTGTTTTAATCTTAAAATTAAATTTCTATTTTTAATGAATTTTTAAATAAATATTTTAACTATGTTTTTCAATAATTTTTTTCGTCAAAAATAAAAATGAGGATTAAGCACGTTTCGCATTCACGAGAAAAAAATAGCTTTTTTCAAAGTGTTGCCATCACATTGATTAAAGCTCTAACTGAAAATAAATTAAATCTTTTTGGAAATGAAATCTGCAAAAATATAATTTTCGGCAAGTGTCTGTAGGAAATGAAACAAATATGAAATATTATTTTTTCTAAAAAATAAATTCAAGAAAAATTATTTTATGATCTTTTACATTCTCTATACAGGGTGATTATTCAGTCCCGGATCCATTTTGATATTTAATGACTCATAAAATAATGAAGATGTAAACAAACTTATGGCATTTATTGATGGAATAACTCATATATTTTCCTTTTCAGGTTTGAATATTTTTACTTTTGTAAATATCGTCTGCGCGTGTTTTTAATTTCAGATAATTTCATTTTCCAGTCTAAATATCTGTACTTTTCTAAATATCGTCTGCTTATTAATTGCATTTTTCTCTCTTTTGTTTTTGGCAACTATTGAAATGTTATGTTTACTTTTGATGTGTTTGCTCTATGTATTACTTTTGTATGTGATGTTTTATTCGAGCGGATATTAAGGAGAATGCATACACCACAAGAGAAAGCACAGATTTTATGGTGGTCATAGAGTTAATTTCCAATCAACTAAATCACTGACTTTTAAGAGTTAATTTCCAATCACTTAAACTGACTGATTTAGGAAGATTTGAATATCACTATTCAATAAAAAAAGGATAATTTTAGATTTTCCATCGATCGCTTCAAAGAAAATACGCCAATCAGCGCGCAGGTTTCTCAAGGTTAATTGGCCTAAGATTATGAAAATGGTGAGTTTTTCTAAATTTTATCATTTAAAACTTCATAAATAAGTCTTAGTTGATCGTGGAAAATAGAAACATTCATTCATTTATTTAAAATTTGGTGTGTCCAGAATATTTATCAGAATATGATACCTTACTGCATTAAATTTAGACTTCATAATTTTTGAAATATATTTATAGGCAGGAACAAAATATTATTATTGATTTTATTTCAATCCTTTTGACAGCAAAACTAAAAACTGAATTTTATACCGAATCTCAGAAATTTTTGTTGAATTATTGTTTGAGATATTACATAAATTATGAAAAATATTTTGTAGTTAACATAAGACTTAAATACCGAGCGATTCTGTTTGCAATACTCACATTCAATAATAATAATAATTAATAAATAACAATAAAAATGATAAATAAAATAAAACGCTTGGCTTTATTAAAAAATATCTTAATATTAATTGCAATTTCTTCATTTACATTTTAAATTAAAGCTGAAGTTTAACCGGAAGTGGCAACAAATTAGCAAAATATATATAGTAAATTGAACGAAACGATCTAAACAGTATAAGTTTGGTATGACTATCAAAATTTGAAGATTAAAAATGTTTTGTTTGAGAATCCTTTAAGAGCCCAGTTACTTAAAATATTTAATTGAAAATTGTAGCGAGCGGTAATGCTGGCGAACTGGCTGGTCGCCAAAGGCGGCTAGTTATAAATAAAAGAATCTTAAACTTTAAAAAAACTTATAATTATAAAAGTTTAAAAATTATTAAAAACTTAATATTTATACAAAGTTTTAAAAATTCTTTTTATTGATAATACAACATGCAATTTTTTCTAATTTTTTTAAATATATATATATATATATATATATATATATATATATATATTGCTTCATTTTTAACAATGCATTGAATTGTTGCGTTGAAATTCAAATCATTTTCATTATTTCGCCAAACATTTTAGCACGTGATCTTCTCTCATTGTTGCAAACTAAAGAATAATTCTGTAACTATGTAGTTTATAAGAATAATAATAAAAATAAACTGCAATACCACGAAATCTGAAAGATGGATGAACCACAAACTCTCTAATACAAGTTTTATCCCCTCACCCCTATAAAATTACAAGCCTTAGGCAAAACTATGAACATCATATGGGTTCAGATTTTTATTTTCCGGAAATCTCACATATGATAGAATGCTTCGTAATAAAGTAAAGAAGATTGGTATTTCATTTATTAAACGAATGTCACCGGTAAACAATAGTTATGAGTGATCTTTGGGGATTTTTTTGGCGATCAATCGCTGGTATGCTGTTAATGCGCAAACACCAGAAACCCAAATATGTCTTTTGGGCAACTTTTTTTCAATCGATTAATACCACAATCTGATATAGACCTATAATTGTTGTCTTAAGATCATTTAGGAAATCATTGCATTTACATATGGTCGAAAGTACAGACGGATAAACTGTCAGCATCTTTGATAAATTTGATCCAAAATTCCAAACGGATATATACTTTGAATGTTAAATCTGATAACGGCATTTTAATCATTTAAATATTTGCATTTTATAGTTATCAAATTCACTTGTATTTAAGCAACCAGGCAGACAGGCGTCCTGTGAACGAATTTCACTCAAAATTTGACAAAAATTTGCAAAATAGGGTGAAAAAAACTATATGCCAGATTTCAAGCGTTGAACTGAAAGCATGTTTGAGTTATTGTGTTCGGAAACAAACATAATTATTAAATGTAGTTTTCCGACTAAGGGAGATCTGAAATGGGGGATTCATCACTCTCGATTTCGATTGTTTTTGAAGATTACAGTACTTTTTCTTCGCATAATGTAAAAAAAGATAATTCATGAGGAAAGTAATTCCTATTTCTGTTATCTAAACCATCTTACAATTCTTCTTTACAATGGAATGCTTTATATGACTTCTTCGTATTTCTTCAAATAATTTCGAAACATTCATTTTTCGCTCCAAATATAATTAGTGGTTGTTTATCGATATCGTTTTTATGAACAATTATCAAAATGGTACACAGTTCCTCTTTAATTTTTGAGTCACTTTAATTGGAGAAGAAGATTACTGATTATATGTTCACAAGATAAAACATTCTGACAAAGTCGTTACAAGATACGAGTCAATAACTTATAATAAGGTATCTCCTCACATTTTTTCTGACAATTCTTCACAATACATATTTCACACTTATTCCCAACAATCTGTTTCTTTTTCACAGAATAATGAAACCACATTTTGTCGGAAAAATGTAGTAAAAGAAGAAAAAATAAATTGAAATGCATGGATTTCATTAATTTATGTATATATAATTCTCTATTGTATCGTCAGTACAAATAAAAACTGTTGAATATGAAAAATCATGTTTCTCAGCTCCGTGTTTCAGAAATGATATGCGATAGTGTCTTGAACTTATAAAGATTCCCTTGCAAAGGGAATTCAAGCTTTATAAAAGGAAGAACTAGTAATTGCAACTAATGAAAACATATATTTTGTCATTGATATTATCTGGCTAAATATCAAAGAAATTTCATGCATCCAGTAGTTTGCATTTGTATTTATTAACAAGCGGCAGATGTCTCCCCAAAACTTTCTTGCATAATCTCTACTAATAATATTTTGCCCGTACGCCAATGGCGACCAAAGTTACAGAATCTATTATAGTGCGATCTTTGGTGATTTTTCAACATTTCTTCCTGCTAATTAAATCCAAAATAAGACACAAAATTTCATTTGTAGTTGCTGACTTACAGACCAAATTCCATGCATTTTAAATCATTGCGTTTTTGAGATATCGCGTTTACATGCTTGTGAAATTACTGATTAACAAATGGTTAACCCCCAGACAGATTTAATTCTATATTGATTCTATCAACGATTTAGATGATAAATATATGCATTAAATTTTATCCCTCTTTCTCTTTTCATTTTGTAGTTATCGTATTAATTTTTATCAAAATTTTGAGACAAGCATACTTTCTCTGAATGGATTCCGAAAATTTTGATAGAAATTCACAAATCTGATGTAAAGAATATTGACCAAATTTCATCCGATCTAACGCAAGGCATCGTATTCATAAACAAATATCATTCCAGAAATGTGTTTATCGGATTTATGTTAGGAAGGTCTCAAACGTAGAAATTCCTCAAATCTCGAGTTCATTTTTTTATGTCGATTACAATGAAATATAATAAAAAAGATAATATAATGAAAATAAAATGAGGTAATAATTAAAAAATCCAGATGATTAAGATGTTCATTATTATTTTCTCGTATATAAACTAAAAATATGGTAACTGTCAAAAAATACAACCTCGAAATTTTGATGAATTTTCATATTTTAGACCATTCTAAACCCTAAAAACGCATTTTCGGAATTAAGTTTGTCTCTTTGTAAACTGATTTGAGCTAGAAGAAGGAAAAGGGTGCATTGTCTTTATATTAAATTTGAAGACTTCTAACAAATTTCAAACAACATCGAATTTTTGTCTACCTGGAAGCAAGTTAGCACAATATTGCAAAACGTAAAGAGGTGGATGACTGCGTAGGAAGTTTTAGCATCGAAAATGCAGATCTGAAATTTTAAATCAAATCCATCAATGAGATGACCGTCTGAAGGTCTGTATATTCGCATGCATGCAAACGCGATATTCCAAAATACAACGCCTTAGCATGTAATTTAGCATGTAATCTAGTTAATAAAACTGTAATTGTGTGCCAAATTTCTTTTTCAAATTTTAATTCCAATGTATTTTATTTGTTGTACTATGAAGCACAAAATGGTCATGTGTGAAACTCTGAAAATAAAAATTTGAGCATTTATGATGTTCACGATCTTATTCATGGTTCACCGTTTTTATGCCGAGAAGAATAACACTTTTATTTAAGAATATGAGAAAGCTTCTAGGAATCAATGCTACTGATTTCACTTTAAAAAGATTTTTATTTCATTTTAACGATTCAAATGAATAATTTAAAAAGAGGTGTTTTTTTTTTTAGGAAATAGCTTAAAAGTTAGCTATAATATTATTCTTTAGGGAGTATATTCGAGTCATTAGTTTTTTCGAAATATATGGTACACAAATAGCAAAATTTTCATCGTGAAAAAGTATCTGCATTTGTTCCCTATTAAGTTATATATATATAACAAATCCGCCTATATGCTTCAACAGTTGATTCATACTTTATATCTTTGAAAATCCTAATTATGATTATAATATTTATTAAAAACTTTCCATAAAATCAAAAAAACAATATAATTCTATTCGACATCCGTTACATCTAAAAAAAAGTCCTTTTGTTCATACAAAATAGATTTACTTAAACAGAACAAATAGAAAGATTTCAATTATTTTCATAATTTATTTAATTCTAAAAATTCAAATTTGAATTATGCAAAAAAGTAGTTTTTTCTTCTAAAAATGGCAGCCAAATTGCAGCCCTGTTACAAAATTGAAAGCGTTTTTAGGATTTAGTATGCGACTTTAAATTTAGGCTTTAAAAAAAAATCAAACTTCGTTTTTGAAGGAAGTTTATTTTCATGTTTGCTCTTCAATATCTTTTTTTTTTTTTCATTTTCTCTGCCATCTCATAGGATGTTCAATACAAGCAGAGGCGTAGTAAACGGGGGAGGGGGAGGGGTAATAGATACCCCACCGCTGTTAGAAGACTCCATGGAGATAAAGCATTACTGCATTTATGACACTTTTTAGAGTTATTTATGATGAAGAGCAAAAGTATGCTCTAATGTCATTTACTCTATTTAAAATTATTGCTGACGACTGGGGGGGGGGAGTATATTTTGTTCCGAACGACACACACTTTTTGACGCCACTGCTAACATTTAGAGATTTATTAAGTTAGATTATTGTGCTCTGTAATCAAAAAGTTTAAGCAGATTTAATATTGATTAAACTTTTTAATGCATAATATTTGGAATTAAAATTATTATTCGATTTCATATTTTAATTAAATTCTGTTACTTAAACCATTTTTCCAATATCATGAAAATTGCATCTGGAACTTACATTGTCTAAAAGGAAGAAAAGAAATACGAAAAAGGAATCTGCTCAGAAAATTTAAAGTGTAATATGATTAATTGAACAAGAAGCTAACAGACAAAATACATTGAAAAATCAGTGTATGTATCATGTAATCAAGCAAATTTTGCTGTATGATCTCTAAAATGTTATTTAATTTCTTTGCTTTCCAACGCATCTTTCAATTGCCAATATTGTGCTGCCATCTATAGTTAATCGTTCTAACTTCAAAAATCAACTGAAAGCAAATTTTCTCCCCGACTTGGAAAATTAAGTAGATAAAGAGAAATTATAGCATTTTACTTTTTAAAAATATGTTTCTGACAAAAACTCGATGAATTATCCTTATTTTTATCTAGATTAAGAATTAAAAATAGTTCAACGGATGGATGATTTTAATTAGTAAAACTGTAGAATATGAGGAAAATATTGCAACACATCGAAAATGCAGGAAGAGGTTGGCGATTGTACAAAATTTTTATTATTATTATTGTTGTTTTGAAAGCCATTTGCTTGCTTTTTTTTTATCTTCCAGTATATGGAGTAAACAGAAAAAATCGTGATTTTGTAAAATCTTCAAGATTTATATCACCCCGAGTCCAAAAAAGCCATTTTTGACATTACATACGACAGCTATTCAATAATTAAACATGATAGCTTTAAAAGGCTATGAGCTAGAAGGAGAAATTTGTGAATTTCTATCAAAATTTGGATGAAATCTTTTTGAACAAATGAGAAATGAATCCGATTAATTTATTGATAAAATAATCCACATTATTTCTTTGCAACATTGTAAAGAAATATCCTAATTTCTTTTATCTACGTGCAGGATGTCTTAAAAACATGCTACTGCATGAACTGTTTAGAACTCTTCGTTCCAAAAACGAAGGACAGAGAGTACTTTAAAGTAAAAAGAGGCATCTATACAGTATGCGTAGACTCCAATGGATAGCTACAATCACATTTTAACCAGTCTCTATACATTTACAGTTAGGCTCCAGACACAGCCAGCCTTCTCTTCAAAAGGGCTTGGGTTCAAGAAGTCATTTGGGGCCCTAATTTTTAGTAAAGAAAAAAAAATACAAATCTGAACATATATTATTAATGCATATTATTTAAAGCATGATTTTTTTTTCTAGTACATTAATTACTTCAGAAAAATTGCAATTCCTTTTTCCATGCTTAATACAGCAAGTGCATTTAAGCGTTCTGAACACATGCCTGACCAAAGATAATTCTTTATTAATTACTGAAATAGCGCTCAGCAATTGCTGTAGTAACTGGCAACGTAAAGAAAAGTTTTAACACAGTTAATACATTTAGAAATAACTCATTTTAATTATTGTTTTATGATTGCAATATGTCTTGTGCGTTTTGAGCATTGCAATATGTCTTGTGCGTTATTTACATCTCTTTCATTTAAAATCAAATCTCGTAACAAACAAATTTCTTGGAATAGGATTTCATCTGCATCTGCGTTATAAAACTTTACAAAGTTTTTGTAACATTTCTCTAATTTATATTTTGTATCTTGTGACAAAGCCTGACGACAGCTACGCAAACACCTTCAATAGCTCTTAATCTCTCACTTGGAATAAATTTCAATTCTCACCTAGAATAAATTTCAATTTTTCTGACGTCTTTGTAGTTTCTAAAGATTTAAGACTGAAATCATGTATAAAGCTTAAAGAAGAAATGTAGGAAAAAGGTATATATCATCAACATTTTTTCAAAATAATGCGTTTTTTCATGTATGAAATAGATTCCTAATTAAAGTTGAGTTTAACAGAAAATGAAAAAAGAGTTACAAAATACTAATTATATTTAATTTATTCTATATAATTAAATTTTAACAAAATGAATGATTGCATATCACTTTCCAGGTTTTGAGCATTATTTGTGCCACTTGAAGCTTCAATTCAGTTTCTGGATATTTTTTTATAGTAAGACACAGTAATTAAAGTTTTGGTAAGACTTAATATTAATGTGCAGTTACTTGCAAAACATGATAAAATCGTACCAACTTTCTAAAAACTCGTCAACAGTCAATCAAATAAGAATGGGTTGACGGTGTGCCTAGTCAGAATTTATAATAGTTAAAAAATATAGTTTATAGTTTATACATAATAGTTTAAGTATAGTTTTATAGTTTGCACTTATAATAGTTTTTAAAAATTTCGAACACCATATTTTGACGAATCAGCACGTTTTAGATTCCCTAGAATTTTAGAAACTTATTTTTTTTAAATAAAAATATAAAAAATCATACCTATGAGTGAACACAATTATTCAAAATCGTTTTCAGCTTGATGGATGAAATTTTTCATATGGTCTCTGCTTCAGATTTTTAAATTTCTATCAAATTTGGATGAAGTACATTCAGAGGCCATTTGTCAATTCGGTGGGCCGAAAGTAATTCAACACGATAGCAACAAAACGAAGAACGCTAAATGAGTCATATTTAATGTACAGATTTAACATCTGATGATGTCGTCGTGTTCGCATTACAACGGAAAGAGGGGCCAAGTAGCTTCTGAGGTAAAAGACCCCTGAACACAGGAGAGCAAAAGTCTGACTTCCATCTCATAGGATGATGGCATTCACACATTCGCTTGCACAACCCTTTTTTACAAGAAGGTTCTTTCATACTCCTCACAGATATAACGTAAGGGGAAGAGCAAAAATTTCCGAAGTCAGACTCGAACGCGGGCCGCATCACGGAAAAGAAGTGCTACCCTAGGCCAGGAAGCCGGCGATTAAATATCTAAAGTATTTCAAATTTGGATTGACAATCTGTCGATCTGTTCGTTCACAAGCGTGTAAACATAGTTACAGCGACTTAATCTGAAAATTGATCTTATCATTAAAATAGTTTGGTATGGAATTTTATTTCATTTGGTAGAGAAATTAGCGTCCAAAATGCATATTCGGGTTTTTTTTTTTTTTTTTTTTTTTTCATTATTCTACGAAACACTAAACGCTCATGTTAGGGATTTTGAAAATTGGTACTTCTTGAATTAATATTTTTTTTCTGCATTAGTTTCCCTTGAATTTTATCTTTCAGCATAATTTTGCGCATTTCTTCTCTTTTTCTTTTACCTTCCAATTTATTTGTTTAACTAATTACTTACAATGGCAATTCACCACAAATACAGCACAGGGCAGAAACTTATTTCTTAAAGTATTAAGTGAAAAGGAAATTTGTTCTCAAATTTTACTCAACGCATTTTTTTACAAATTTTAAGCAATTTCAATCTCGATCTATAGTATTCGTTTTAAATCCCTCATGAAAAATCTAGTTAATATTCGAAAAAATATATATAAATTAAAACCCACATAACTTAATTAAATATTAACTCCCCTCTTTGCCCAAACTAGTATTCTATGCTTGATTATTAGATTTATTCCATTGTTAGCGTAATAATCATTGGTTATATTTCAGTTGTTACTGAATACAGAAGGTTTCAACAATCACTCTTATTATTGTTGTCAGCAGAAATATTACTGTTCAATATTAAACAAACGCACAAAATGCAAACAATATAATAGATGAAACAATGAATCCACCTTCTGCTGCTCTGTTAAGAATCATTTCTCTTTTTGCAACTGATCGTTGTGTGACTTTTTTTGCTGAGCTATGCTTGGTGCGTTTTGTGAACATTTCAATGAGGTACGGCCATCCAACGTCCTATGGACGATCTGGGAACTGTTGAAATATTGCATGTTCCCTCACTTACCCTCAATCGGAGATCTGTTTTTCGATCCCGCTTTGGATCAAGATGTTGATACACCATCTGATTCACCTGCGACTAGAGTAGAATCCGTCCCAGTGGTTCGCTTCTACACGGTATTTAGGATTTGCCAGGCCTTAGAACTTCCAGCGAAACTGGCTCCATCTGCAATCCAGAAGTCTGATATCCCTGATATCCCTGTTGTAGAATCCTATAAGGTCTACAAGCTGTGTTCTGCTCTGGGTTTGCCTGCACGGATGGCTCCTGTCGGAGTGCCAGTTGTAGAATCCTTTGCGATCTACCAGTTCTGCTTAGCCTTGGATATTCCAGTGAGATACCGGTAGCAGAAGGACGCAGTTTAACATCAAAGCTGTCGTAGGCTGCCCGATGCAGTTTTCAGGTCAGAACTGTCTTCGGATGCAGTGATGGAGGGTGGGTTGGCGGGCAACAAAAGTGGCCCACCTCCATTTGGTGTGGTGTTCTCTGGGCAACGGTGCAGTTCTTTGGAACTGCATCGGCTAAGAGGCTACTCAAGTATGATACAAATAATGAACTTTTTATTTAATTTGACAAAACCCCACACTAATTTTTGATTTTGATTTTAATGCTCCAAAATTTCATTACAAGCATCAAATTCAGAACATGCAGAACGTGTATTTATGGTAACAACAACTGCAATGTTTTTTTAGATATACGTAAAAATTATATATTTTTTATCCTAAAAAAATAAAAATAGAATTTAAAATATGTATTTGACAAAGAATTGTTGTAAAATTCACACATATAGAAAATCAGTAGCGTTGACAATCATAAATCTGATGGAAGAATTTTATACTGACTTGAATTTGAATAATTCTAGTGACAAAGATTCAAATTCATACCATAATTCGTCACCATATATTTATAAACGGTTATGACAAAATAGATTAAAGGCCTTAGTCAGAGCCGATCTTCTCTTCAAAGGGGTCTGGCTGCAAGAAATCATTTGGGGCCTTACTTTTTTGTAAAGCAAAATAAATAAATGCAAATCTGAACATATATTATTAATGCATATTTATTTAATGCGCGATTCTTTTTTTTTTTTTTTTTTTTTTGCTAATGCATCAATTACTTTATAAAAATTACAATTGTTTGCAATTTTTTTCAGTGCTTAAAAACAGCAAGAGCATTTAAGCGTTCTGAACAATGCTTGATCGAAGATAATTCTTTATTAAATTTAATTTGCTGAAAGAGCGCTCAGCGCTTGCTGTAGTAACTGGCAACGTAAAGAAAAGTTTCAACACGATATATTTAGAAATAACTCATTATAATTATTATTTAGTATGCATTGCAATATGTCTTGTGCGTTATTTACATTTCTTTCATTCAAAATCAAATCCCGTAGCAAATAAATTTCTTGGATTAAGTTTTCATCTACCTACATCTGTGTTATAAAACTTTACAAAGTTTTTGGAACATTTCTCTAATAGGTATTTTTCTAAAGTTGTTATATCAGTGATTAATTTGAAATCAGAAATACTATTTGGTATACTTTTAAACCCATCTTGTATTTGAACAATAACAGTATCAATTGCATTTTTAATAAACATAACATCTAAATTCCTCGACCATTTTTTTTTTAATAATTTCGAAAAATAATCTTTTTCTTTTTCGAATTCGTTTTTCAGGAAAATGTTCAAATTCTGTATTAGCACTTTTACTTCGTCGAAAAATGTTTTAAAGTTTGTTCTTAAATTTTGGATTTCAGATTTAATTTTATTGACTAAATTGAAAGCCGAGTCAAGAATAATTGTTTCTGCTTGAAATAGTTTATTGATAGAGTTAATTTTGGAAAATATTGCAAACAATACTTTTGAACATAAAATAAATGACATTTCTTACACCGATTAAACTTTTAGCTTTGGATACCGCTGTATTATCGTTACTTACATCATTTAAACATCAATAAATTCTTCTAGGGCGTAATAAATTTCTTCAAACTGTGTATATACACTGCTTTCATCAAATCTATTTTGGCATTCCGATGAGTGTCACACAGTGGCTTAAGAGTAATGTTTAAGTGCTTTGCAGAATCTCTCCCCTTTTTGCCATTGCAGAAAATAATCAACATAAACGTTGTAATATCATAAAAAGTTTTTTACTATATATACTGCTGGAAGCGGTATCACAAATTAATAAATTAAAGGAATGTGATAGGCAAGAAACGTAAATTGCATGCGGATTTAGAGAAAGTATTCTAGATTGCACTCCTTTATATTTCTCTTTCATGTTACTACTTTTGTCATATGCTTGCCCTCTACAATTCATAATATCTATCTAAATCAAGCTCAGTAAATCTTTTCAATGTTAGTCCTTCTCCAGTCACATCAGTTACTTCAATAAACCCTATAAATGACTCGTTTATAGTTAACCTTTTCTCTTCAAATTTTACATACCTAATAATGATTACAGTTTGTTCCTTATGGAAAATATCAAGAGTGCAATCACTTTGAATACAATAGTACATGACTGCTTTTATATCATGTTTAATTTTGTTAAGGACTTCATTTCCTAATGCAGAGATAATTTGTTCTTTTGAACTATGTGCTAAATGATGCACAATTCTGTTTTTCAATTTTATTATTTTGTTTATATTGTCACGTAGATATTCTAGTGTTGAACTCAATGACGCACACAAGAAGTAGAGCTAAACCAATTTATTAACTCAACTCAGAACTGAGAATACAATAACTGACAAATCTTCTGCCTTTTTCAAGCAGAGAAAGTTCCAGAATACTCTTCTGGAGACAGTAAGAAAAGTCTAGAACACTTTTCTTGTAAACTAAAGAAATGTCCAGTATCTTCTGGAACATGAAATAAAGTAAAACATAAAATTAAGGAATTAAGTATTTACATATACTATTAATCGCAATGTCTCTAGATCATGAAACCAGTGCCAAGACCATTTGGCCATGGAGATTCGACTGTCTTTCTTCAATGCGGCAATATGATCCGTTAACACAGGATCATATTTACTTAATAATTCGATCAAACATAAAATATTTCCATTATTAGGCTATCCTTTTATTTCGCGATTTCATCGAAGTGGGAGATTAGCAAAATAGAATCATTTAACTTAATTTGTTTTACCAATAGTTGAAAGTAAATTTAGTCATTTTAGTAATTCTTTCCAAGCAATAAACGAATTAAAATTACAACTAGAATGCTCATGATCTTGGATTACATTGACAGCTTTCTCTAGTTATTATAGCCACCTATAAATCCTGTAGCTTGGTCATCTCTTCTTTTGGAAAGCAGTATACAACAAAAACAAAACACAGAGTCTTGCGTTTCTGAATAAATTAACCATCTGCGAAGTTGGATTTCACCATTTGGCATTTTTTTAAAGTAGTGGGTAGTGGAAAATGATCTACCGTCAGCATTTTTAGCAAAAACTATCTTGCGTTGTACAGGTCTGCTTTAATACAAAACATTCTAAATTTATCAGTTACAATACTTGGTCATAAACCAGGATCATTTATACTCTCTTGATCGTATTTGTTATTGTGATTTCCACCATTATTTTCCGATTCGGTCTTATTTTTATAAACACACGTTTCTTCAACAAATTTCACCGTTTCAACATTTTCATTTCATGACTGTATAGTTGGAGTAGAAATTTCTTCCCCAGTTGAAGTTTGAATTATAATTTCTGAAGATGAAGCAATTTCTTTTCCAGAATTGCTTCGAAGCCAAGAAAAGATAAGTGATTATAAATCCACCTTACCTTATATTAATAATATTTTCACACTTGCACTAGACTATATTATATAATGTAAACTTCGTATATTTCCAAATCCGTCGACTGCTCCATTTAAACTTCTTCCTTAATTCTTCTTATTCCAGTCGTGGCCGGTGAAGAAGTAATGCAGTGTGCATTGCTAGGAGTTGATTGTTTAATTTATCTTAATATAAACCAATATGCACATAAAACAATTATGCAGATAAAATATATTACATTAGATGTAGAAAAAAATAGATAGTTGATTATTTATAAGTCCATAAGTCCATTTGAACGCAGCCTGATCCTCGACTTCTGGCAGCCGCATGCGCCCAGAAGTAGCACCGCTTTGTCCTAACATGTCTGAAAGGATCTTGTTATTCATAAATGAACTTTCCCCTCTCCCCCCCTTTTTATAGGTATCACTGCAATCGTTGCCCAATAACAGCGTAAGTCGAAGCTCAGCCAGCCACTTGGAAACAAACATATATTTTCAGTATGTGTAAACGCTATTACTGTTCAGAACACTATTTTAATTCTTGATTACAGCGGGGCCACTCAATTGCTGGACCCCGGTGCATAGTATCCGCCACACTCCCCAAATGGCTGGCCCTGGCTCCAGATGAAAACAAATCTTTCGTTCCTCAATAATGTAATTTGGACAGAAGAACGTCATTTGCATCAATCATCAAAACGATCATTTTTCAAACGATCAAAAATCACTTTTCCAAAAATTCTTCCTATAAATTTCTTCCTCAGAATCGATAACTCACTGATTGGACCTATTTTGTACAAGACTCTACTGAATGGTAACCGATATATTCAATTAACTTTGAATAGCATTATGTCTGAACTCTTTATTCTTTGACAATAATTCTGCAGATGTGGTCTCAACTAGAACGTGCTATTCTTCACTATACACCAGTTGGAAGCTTCATTCCTTGATGTATTGGCTTACAGATTGGCCCGTAGAATTTCCTTCTAAATCACCTAATATCAATTAATTTTTATTCTTTTTGTGTTTAGCATGTCTCCTGTAGACACATCATATCTTTTCAGAAGAATGCAAGAATCTGTCTTGATGTCACAAGTAACTAGATTGCATATGCGCAAGTATTGTTAGAAGAATGCACATTTATATACGTATCAAAGACGTTCAGTTTGAACAAATTATTTTATGCGCTTCAACTACTGTATTTGATCATATTTCAAAATTTAATGAAAGTTAATAACGGATTAAGATTATATTGTTTGAATGGTATTTCGAATTAAGTATATTGTGCTTTAACAAGATAAAGGAAATCAGTCTGATGTTTGGAAAAATGATCTATATAAATTTCAATTTTTGAGGTGTCTTTCTACAGAAGCCAAAATATTTTTATACATTTGTGTTCCTTATTTGATAAAAGTTTGAAATTCGAAATATTTGTCTAATTTCAATATTTCATGAAATAAGCACTTTCTCCACTTTTAAGGGGAGGGCACCCTGTATACAGTTTAAAACGATGCTGTAAGAACATAGATAAACTATTGTTATAGGCAGGTTGTCGTTGTAGGCAGTCTGAACACGTAAAATTACTTGTTCTAAAATTATTTAAAAGTTTTATAAGAATTTTAAAATGAAAATTTCATTGATAATGATATAAAAATATGCATAAAAAAGACATGTAAACTTAAGTTTATTTTATAAGAACGTAACAAAAAAAAATTATTTAAAAAATATTGCGTTGATTTTATTTGCTTATTTTTTTTATACAAATGACATTTGCATGCATATACATTTCAGCCCCCATTACGAATTAAAATACAAATCAAATTCAAATACATTTGATGCTATTGCAATAAAAGCCAGCAGAATTATTATTAAGGAATATCCTCAGGATGAATTTAAATTTTGTTTTGAGAGCAGGCAGCAGCCTCTTTCACGACACTCTGATCACCTGAATTTAATTCTGCTGGAACATCTTCATCACTTGTGCCGTTGAGCACTTATGCATCATTGCCTAAGTTCACAGAATCATGAGCGTGAATAGGGAAGATAAGTTTGATGAAATTTAAAAAGCATAAAAGTCTGCGATAAATTGTCGACACGTACTTCCTTATGCCTTTTTTTTTTCGTTCTTTCAGTAAAGACAATTTTGTGTTTTCGTCCCTTTTTTTCAAAAGTCTTGGATCTTGAATGCAGTTACAAAATTCCAATTTCATAAGACAAAATCAGTTTTTTTTTGTATAAACTAATAAACTACGTATGGATTTTGGAGATTATTATACCGATTATAAGTGACATTATGAATTAATTTTTTGATAGTATTCCTTGAAGCATTTGATGATCTTAAATCTAACAGATGCCTTATCCAAGTGGTGGAAAATAAAATGCTTTTACGCTTTTCAAGCTTGTGTGAATGTTGTGAGGTTTCAGTTGTCAACTATGAAAGCAGCATTCTTCTTTTTCTTCTTCTTCTCTTTACTAAGAGTAAGCAGTTAGCAGATTTCCTCCGCCATCCAAGTCTATTTATATGGCTTGTAGTCAACTGGTAAACTTTTGGAATTTTTAAAATACCTCGACTCCGGGTATTTTCAAATGATTAATGGCTTTAAATTATCGATTCCAGCACTGTTTAAAAACACCGAGACTGTCAGTCTCCGCGTTTTTTGTTCGCCCACCTTTACAGTCTTTTTCTTTAAAGGGCATATTGTTTTGTACGGTATGAGCTAATAGATCAAACCAGTTTATTTACAGTAAATACACCTTCAGAAGAATACACATTTCTCTGTCTTTTCTTTTTCTTATATTTTTTAGGATGTGGCATCATTTGGTGAAGCAGACTTTTCTTCTCGAAAATGCCCCCCCCCCCCTACTAGCCCACCAGAATGCTCTGTGTTTCTTGTTCAAATGTAATTTAAAAATAGCATTTTCTTTTGGTGATCACATATAATATAACAAAATTGCTAAATAAGTTTTATAAGTATAGAGTGCGAACAGCTGGTCATTGAAGACTGCTATCATTTCCTTTTATTTATAAATATGAAAATTTAGTGATTTTGATGCATATTTTATAATTTTGTAATTTGGCAAATGTAAATAAAGCCTCATACTACTTGATTAAGCAAAGATAGTATTTTTATTTTATTAATTGTATCTTTAATAATTTCTAAAAAATAATAATATTTAAATTTACATTAATTCATATCGTGTTTCAAAATATTCTAAATTAACTATTTTATATCAAATGTTTAATTTATTATAAAAGTAAAGTTAATTTTCCTCTCAAAACTTTTGCAATACAAATAAATTTATAAGGCATGCTGGATTAACTGGGAAGAGTTAACTTTAACGCTTCTTCGACTTTTAATTCTTTGTCCTTCCACGAAAAATGTCCTGATAAAAAGGATGCAAAATTTGAAATAAATATAAAATTTTAGATAATGGAAGTCTTAGATCTTTTTTCCAATTTATAATGCACTAGCTCATCTTAATAAAACTATGTAAATTAATCTGTTCGAGGGAAAGATATTCAACGTGTTACCACATTTTAAAGGGCTTCTTTAATTCGTTTTTAAAATTTTATGATTGATTTTTGGTATTGTACCTTCACTGTTTCTTTAATATTATTATTCAAAGTTTTTGCTATTTTCCCCTTGCTAGTGTTTCCGATTATGAGATTTGAATTTTAGAGGGATTATTTAGAGAATTTTACCATTTTATCTCGACTTATGTTTATTACTACTAAATGGACATATAATTGTCACACAAAATGAAAATTTTTGTATTTTTCATCGTGATTGTTTTTTTATTTTGTTAAAAATATGCAGAATTATCATATGAATATGCACAGATTTATGTTATCTTTTTAAAGACCTTTCGAAAACATAAGTAATCGCTCAATAGGGAAAAAAATTATAGTTAAAATTTTTCTGTTAAAAATGTTATAAACGTGCTAATGTTTCGTTAGCATGGCGCATTATAAAAGCGCACTCAGGATACTTATGCCTCCTTTACCCTCACCGCGGCTCAAAATTACGAGGTCCGTCCCAAAATAGCCCTAGTGTTGCTTCAAACGGGACGTTAATATAACTAAACTAAACTAAAATAAACCTTTACCCTCACCCCCCTCACCCGTTCGCCATTAATTTAAATACAGAATAAAACATGATTTCTTAAATAATAATATGAGACTGCATATTCTCATCAGAAATTCAAAAACGATTTTTTCGTTTATATTGCTTGCACCTATAACATGACAGCTCTACTTTGAATCTTGGGGGTCTATTTTGCAAATTTTCCTTACAATTCATTGGAACGATGCTATGATATTTTATTCATTGTTTTGTTCTCATTTTGGGGAAATTTAACGATCAATTGAAGCCCGTTTAAACTTAAAGTATCAAAATTTGAAACTACGAGTTTATAGATTTTTGCAATAAAGGCTATCAACCCTTATTTCAAAAAAAAAAGTCAAAATTATTAAATGACCAGTTTTCATGATAGGGGAATGCCTACTTAGGTTTACCATTGAGTGGTAGGAGTGAAATAAAATTGCTCCCGTGGACCAACAGGCAGAAGTCCAACCTTTCCGGAGGCAATGGCGCCCCTCTTCTATGAATAGTGCAATCGACCATGTTACTGCGTCCGGGCTAGCCGAGGCGCCAAGAGTTGATGTCCGGACGTTTGACGAGAAGTATGCGACGGGGACACTCAATATCTTACAACTCAACTAACTCCAGATCATGTTTTTGACTGCCAGGCCATTATAGGTTCCCTCTTTCAACTTGGAGCACCCCCAATCGAAATCCTCCATAGCCATCGTGCTCCAGAACTTGCAGATCTTATCACCAAGGCTTTTTGGGGCTTTAATCTTTTGCACTAGCACTGTATGCATAGACACGACAACAACAACAACACCAGTTTCCATATTCATATTTGAATCACGGTTATAGTCACGGTTCATTCCAACTCTTTAATTGTAAGCGATCAGAAAAGTTAATTAAAAGAACTGTTGCAATTCCTGCTTCTAATTATATGGAGAATCATTATCTGATAATAATCTAAATTATTGTAGAATTGTTTTCGATCAAAGTGGGGTAAAAATGGCTCGCTGAAGCAGAATCTCCATACCTTTTATCCCCATTGATTGTACCAACGGCTAACGAATATGAAAATTTTTCATTTGATAAATTGAAAATCATTCTATTCATATTCATGATGAAAACCAAATCTTTATAAATAATAATAATAGATGCGTACGCGCGCACACGCGTGTGTGTGTGTATATCTGTGTCTGTATATATCTCTCTCTGTATATGGGTGTGTATATATGTTCCTCTCTTTCTCTCTGTGTATATGCGTGTGCACATGTTTTCTCTCTCTATGTACGTATGTATGCATGAGTATCTCTCTCTCTCTCTCTGTATATGCGTGTACATATGTTTTTCTCTCTCTATGTACAAATGTATGTATGTGTATGTCTCTCTCTCTCTCTCTCTCTCTCTCTCTCTGTGTTGAGGCTCTACAAGCCAAATCGTTTGACCTAGAGTATCAAATTTATGACATACAACTTTAGAGGATAGGAATGTACATCTTGAAATTTTTTTGAATTATTATTAGAATCTTATTTACATTTAAAATATAACTTATACATTTAAAATTATTTTAAAGTTATAATTATATACATACATACATATATATATATATATATATATATTTGCGATAACTTCTGAAATATCACAATACAAAAATGATTTTAAATCATCTAAAAATTCACAAAATTATCTTTTAAATGGTACTAATTTTCCGCCATATGATCCCCTCGCAATTTTTACATAATTTTAAAGATTACTTAATTTTTAAAAGACATTTTAAGTGTATTTTGCAGCACTATATTTCAATGATGAAGTGAAACTCAAATCGTTTTCATAGCTCCTATTAATACTCTCTTTTGACCTTTTTTAAAATCATTGTTATTAATGAAAGTATGAAGTAATGGTTATTTTTTCATAATGAGTAGATTCTTATTAAAAAATATTCTGTAGTGTACATACAAATTAAATGCTAAATGAAACTTAAACAACTTAAATGCTTAAATACTAACCTTCCGTTCTTACATTTTGAGCAAGGAATGCTTAGTTTCATTAAGGGAATTTTTGTATTGGTTGAAGATTAGACACTCGCTTTTCAAATTAAAATTCATATTTTTAGGCTGGATGACAGGAAAATTAAGGATTAAACAAGGAACAGAATGGTGTAGCAGCTATTAAAATAGTTGGTGTTGATGAAATCAGAAGTTTAATAATACTTTGTTCAAGAAACCGACAAGAGCAAACTGAATAAAATTTTTAATTAAAACATTCGGTATTGTAAATATATCATTTGAGTATAATTGGCTAAAATTAGCTGGACATCGAATGTCAATAAATGAATACAAATCAGACAATTGACCATGACTTAGGTCAATAATTTTGTTTAATTATATAACAGCATCCTGTCAGCATTTATATGAATTGATGAATGAATTAAAAAAAATTATTTATAACTAATTCTTCGAGATTTCATTGTTAAACTTGCAATGCACTTGATGATTGAAAAATAAGTTCTTACAAGTAATGTCATATTAATCATGAATTCAATCAAATATTTATTCAAAGGCAATGGTTAATTAACGTTTGTTGCTATTGTTACTACTTTGGACTGTTAAATTTCATGAAATTGTGAACATTACGCAAAGGTATCTGGCAATATCGATTTCTCATTTGTTTATCTTGGTGTGAAGTAATGCAACGTTACCTTCGCATTTCTGTTTATATTACAGATTTAGTTGCCGACACTTTTAATATGATGGGAAAATGAAGATACGATTTATTAATAGTTAGCAGTTTTAATTCGTTTGATGTACATTTTTTTAACATAGTTCGTATTTATAACTTCAACGTTTTTGTTATTGATGCATCTACTAAGATTATAAAATTAATTATTTTCTGTATTGCTTACAAATCAAAATTCAACAATGACCGAAATCATTCCGAAACATCATGCTTTCTATCATAATTAATAAAATTTGTTGTTTTTTTTTCGTATTAATTACTTTTTTTTTAATGACCTCCGTCATAAGCGAACGTATTTTTGAAAATTTTTATTCCTCTCCTTTTATTTAAAAACTTTCTTATCAAAGGTATTTCAACGTATGCACTATCTAAAATTCTTGATGGAAGAATGAAACAAAAGTGATTTAATTTTCATGCCTTGATTTATCCAATCAATTTATTATATTGATTTCTTCAGATTATAATGAATTTAAAAGTTTTCAAATCTAAGAATGAAATTTGTAAATTAACCGGTTTTATCTGTTATCACAGGATTTTTATAGTCGTAAAGTAAATGATTATGTAATAATTTGTTAGAATGTTATTATATTTTGTTCCAAGAATTATCTTTTTTTTTTCACCTATTATCTCAGAAATTAATTTTGAGCCCTCTTTTTTTATGTATTAATAATTTGTTGGATTTTGATTGTATGATTTTAATTTTTTATGGCTATTATTAAATATAAAAAATTCTATTTTGAAAATCTTGCTATAAAATTCTTTTTTTAAAGAAGTAATAAATTTTATGATATGTTAACTGTAAAAATTTGAGTGCTCCTTATTTTCTTTTGCTTTCACTTAAGAATTAAAAAGTTTTTATTGTTTAAAAATTGCCTCTCTATATAAATCATTTGTGTATAGATTTCATTATTTTTCTAATATTTGGTTTTCATGTTCTTATAGCCTTTGAATGGAATGATAAGGTTGAGAGGGATGCGTTTTATGCGTTGTATTAATTGGTGGCATTTAGGGAAAACATCCCTTCTTCTGGGTTTCTTATTCTTTTTCTGTGAGGTAAGATATTTGATTCATCAAATTTTCTATTATAAATTTATGCTTATTTTAAAGTGAATTCTTTTGTAAAATGTTAGTATTCTAATTTCTTCAAATTTTGAATTTGTGCAGGTTCTTATATATTATATTGTACTACTACAATGTACATGGCCTCAGATTCAGACAAATACAAAGCATTCAACAGTGAAGGCAATGCTTTTAGCTGATGTCCATTTATTAGGTCCACGATTTGGCCACTGGTTCGACAAGTTAAGGAGGTAAAAAAATTAGTATGCTTAAAATGATTAAAAATTATTTTACCTAAAATCTACTGAAGTTTTTTATACCTTTGCAGAACAAATTTAAATAATATTTTGTAATTAAAATAATTTTCTATTCTTGTTTTTGCCCAGTTTTTAAATTTTTTATTGTAATTTTTCTTTTTATAATAGATATTATCTTTTAATTAAAAATATTTTGAAGGTATAATATTAATTATAAAAGTTTTGAAAAGTAATATAGTGATTGACTTAAAAAAATTATTATCTGTAAAAATCTCTGATACAATATAGATATATATTTTATGTTATATATTTATATAAGTTATATATGTTATATATTTGGACATAAAACTTATTAGAAATTTTATTTATAAACTTTTACAAAAAAATGTTTACAAATTGTTGATTTGCATAATGTTGAAACATAATTAGTTTCAAAAAGTTCCATATTTCCATATCATTCTGGAAAAAATCTGGGAAACTTTCAATAACTATTATAACTACAATGTGTATTTCTTTACTAAGACACATATTGATTTATTAATTACTTCTTGTTACAAAGCATATTGAAAAAGTGTTGTAAACATAAAAAAATACAAAATCAAGATTTTTATAAATCACCATAATTTTCTGAAAAGCACATTTTTGATTTTTGTCTGTTAAGCATGATAATTCAAAAATACATTGAGCTAAATGGAAGAAATTTGGTATATGGAGTTATGACCAAATTTTTAAATTTCTATCAAAAATTGAATGAAATCATTCACAGAAAATCTATCTGTCTATTTGTTCAAGTGCAAGTGAACTCAATAATAGCAAAATGCAAAGTTGGTACATAGATTTAGCATGTAAAATATAGATTCTTATTAAATTTTGAACCGAATCTCTTAAAGGGTTGATGGATTTTTAATGCTTTTGCATGCATATAAATACAGTAATTCATAATGATTAAAATCAATGAAATTCAGTATATCTAGGGTGATACAGACAGAACATGTACTGTAGTTCCATGTCAAATTTTGGTTTTAATTGGTCAGAAAAAAGACATCAAGAATGCATAGTCACACAATAGATTCAATAAAAATGCCAAATTTAATACATAATTCTATATTTTATTATTATTTTTTGCCATGCAAGGCATATTTAGTCGTAAAGTACACAATTTTATGCTAGGAGAAGGCAATAGGACTTTTATTGGATAATATATGAGAAAGCTTTGTAGAGAACATTCTGTAGTTGAGCACTCTCATAGAGAACTGATTGTTGGTTTGTTTTAATTTTGTTTTTCAGATTCTTAAAAATTAAAGTGATTCTAGCTTAGTCATGGAGAGCTTAAAAAATACACTCCTTTTCACAATTTCAAAACAAATTCAACAAAGTTTATGGAAACAAAAAAGTATTAATTTTTAATAGAGTTCTATTAATACAAAATCCATCCCTGAAAAACTAAGGTAATTTTCAAAAATTTTAGCCTCACGGGCGAGGGGGTGGATTACATTCGGCCATCATAAGAAATCCACAAGGTTTTTTACAGCATGTTTAGCAAATATTACAGCCTCCATATTCATGTTTATAAGAAAAGTAGAAATAACATTTTTATTTCTACTTTCAGAGAGTATAGAGAAGAAAAAAAAACCCCAACATGTTTAGTAAAATGTAACGAAAGTTAGTCTCAAGATATTTAAAATTTCTATGGATGTCACAAAATAATTTATATGATTTTTGCATTAATGTCCTTAGGTCAGTTTTCTTTTTACTTGATTAAATTTACTGTATGCATATCATCCAGATTTTTTTTTTGTACAAAATTAGTACAATGAAATATTTTCCTATTGTTTAAAACTTTCGCACACACAACCATGTTTTTTATTTAAGCATGTTTTAAATCATTTAATTGATAACACGTAAAATTTTATGAGCAAGTTCATCACAATTTTATTCAAAGCTTTCAAAACAATATTATAATTTTTTTGACATTTTTATGATACAATCCTAATGTTTTTTAGATTTATATATATATATATATATAAATACATCCATATATAATGCACATTCTGCTGATGTATCTTCTTATATTAAAAGAAAAATGTTGTATTTGTTGTCTATCTGTATATTGGAGCATTCTTTACAAGCTAGACCATTTGCCTTAGAATTATTAATTAATATAGATATATAATACAAGCTTTAAGACTATAAAAATATAGTTTAAAAATTTGGAATTTGTATTTCAAACTTTTTAAATCTTTAAATAGATTAATGACTTCTCATGATATAATTGCACAAAAATATTTACCACATCTTAAAATTTTAAAAATGATCTTACAAAGATATATATTTAGTATGTAACTTTTCTGTAATTTTAACAAATTTTTACATATGATTTGCTGCAGTAATTTTCATTATTGCAATTTAATTCAAATCTGAATTAAATTTCAATAATGTTTCAGTGTTTGTCAAGTTTCGAAATCATTTGTTTTTGCATGATTTTGATATTTACCCTTAGTACCATTTTCTGCAGATACGTCTCTGGTAATTTTCAAAAGTTAGAAAATTGTATATTAAACAATTATATGCTGAATTTTAACTAATTTCATCATCAAGCATAATTTACAGTTACATAATTGTATCATTTTTTTTTGTTTTTTTTACGGAAGTCTACTGTTGTAGAAAATACTGAATGAAGAATATCTTTTGAAAATTTAAATGATTAAATTAAAGATATTCATGAGGAATGTATCTTTTCTTACCTTTATGCATTGGTTACATGGATTTTCTAAGCTTGAATTAGGGAATAAAGATCATTCATAAAGTAATGTTTGTTCAAACTCATTTAACAATCTTGGAAGGCTATATAAGCAGCCATTTGTCTTCTAAAGTAGCTTCTAAGAAATTGTATAGGATTAAAATCCCAAAATTAAATTGCCAATCTATTTACTTCAAACCTTGATCCTTAAGATATTCTACGAAAAATTTAGTTGGGCAAAATCAAGCATTTTCATCTGCAGAATGAATTTCTCATCTATAGCATCATTGTATAGTTCGACATATGGATTGTAGATCTCATACATATATCATAACATTGAGAATTCTGCCATAGAATACATGGAAGTCAGTGGAATCATCCAAATGATTTCAGCCTTAATCACCTCTTCTATAATTCTGTGTTTTAACAATGTTAGATTGATGGAAATGTTGCTGCATTCTTTCACATTAGCACACAGCTTAATCATTCTTAAAAATAAATCTGAAGAGTACAGATGGTCATTATTTTCAGATCTAAGCACACTATCCTCACTTTCTGTTTGTGGAAACAACCAAGTATATACAGACTTTGCTTGTGAAGATACTTTCATATCATAATAGCTTATATTGTTATTCTTGTTGAAAGCAAAATGATCTGAAACTGTTCACTTTTGTTGTCATACTTCATCAGATTGGAAATAATAGAAAGGAATCTTCAATCTCCAACTTGGACACAGGTGTCCTACAGTCTAAATTTTTAAATGAATTAATCCCAGAAGCTCTAAACTACATTGCAATACACATTAAGCCTTCTAATAGAATTACATTTTATCAAACCTATTTGTATCCACCTAATGGCTTGTCATTAGGAATACATGGACTTTTCTGAGACATTATCAATAATATTTTAGTACATAAAATTGAAGACTAGTTAACTTTTATAGAAATTGGTTAGAAATCATAAGGCAAGATATTTATAATTTTTCTGATTTGTATATAAATGCAAATTTCTTTTTAAAATAAATGATAGATCTACTTTAATTATTTAATAAATTAATGTTACTCAATATACTTTATATAAATTATTTCCTTTATTTGCAATCGTTTAAAGATGAACTCCAAAAAACAGATTGTACCTTCTGGAAGCCAGTGTATTTTTAGTTATTTATACGAGAGAAATTATGTTTAAATTAGTTTGCTTAATCATTATGTTTAAATTTACAATAGCATTGCTGTAGAATATCTAACTTTTAGGCAAGCACTGCTTGTTGATGATTGTATAAACACTTACAAAATTAAATAATATTTTTCACCAAACTTAATAATAGTCTTTCTGATGTAAATGTTACATGTATAAATTACTTTTGAAATATTGATAATTTTCTTTTAATATTTTCTTACAGAGAATGGCAAATGTACAGAACATTCCAGACAGCAATGACTCTTCACAATCCACAAGTTATATTTATATTAGGTATTATTTTACCTGAAATAAGTTATTTATGCATAAAAGTGCTGTTTTAATGATTTTTTGTATTTTTTAAATCATGAAGCTATTTTTAACAATTTATATAAATAGTAAGTTTTTTGTTGCTATAATCCTGTTTTGTTTCTGAAATTTTAAAAATGCTGTTTTGCTGCAAGCTGTTATAAAATACCTAGTCATACTGATAGTTATATAAAGAATGTTTGTTCATAAACAAGTAATCAAAATACCTTAATAAACAAATTAATTTACAAAACTAGAAAGGAAAAAATTCTAACTGGCAACTGCATATCTCATTCTGCATCTACAACTATTTTTTCAAAAATATTGGCATTTTCTTCTGCATTTTGAAAGGTTTTGTTATCTGATGCAAGATTAATAATTTCATCTTTTGTGTTACACCTTGTTCACCATTCAAAACTACCCTATTGTAGGAAATAATGTTATTATTATTATACTTTATATATTTCTTTTGTGGAAGGAAGAGCAAATTTTCATTTTTTACTGAGAATTGCTGTATTTAAGTGTCGTCTAATTTGACTTATTTAATTTGTGCAATTAACATTTTATCTGTTCTTTCACCCTTATGCCAATATTTTGAAAGTATATAATCAATGAAACATATTTATATGTACTATTCAAATATTAATACTTATAAGACTAATATGTTGGGCATTGTTTACTTCTAATTAATTGACTTGCAATAGTCTTTAGTCTTTTAATACACTTGCCTTTCAGATTATTTTCTGTTTCTTAAAACTATTAATTTGGATAAATTTAAAATGCATACAATAATTGATCATCTGCTTTTCCATACTTAAATATTATTTGAATATATTAATTCCATACAAGAAGGATTTATGCATATATATCATAAATCATGACCATATATCTTTCTCGAAGTGTTCTTTTAATGGATTTTTAAAAAATTATTCATCACTATATGTAACTGTATTTCTCACTGTCAATCATTTCTTCCATTATATATTATTATAATTTAAAAGTAAATCCTAAGGGGATAAAAAGAAATTTAACTAACTGCACTATTTTGAATTGTTGAAACATGTTTCATTTACACTTTTCTGGACAGATTGAAGCCAACTATAAAAATCAGTCTACTTTTGAATTCTACTATTTTTGTTTATGATAATCCAATGCTTAATTATTGAGTAGTTTTATTTATTTTGTATTTTAAATTTTTTTAGAAATGTATATTATTTTCTTAAACCACAAAGTTATAAACTCTTCCCAATTTTTTAAAAAAGGCTTTCATTTGGAATATTTATAGCTTTTATTTGCAGCAACTGGTATCCTGACAGGCTATATCTTTTTTTGAATTCTCATGTAACATAAACAAATAGTGAGAATTTTTCTGAAAATTAATTGTTTATTAAAGCATTTTATAACAAAAAACACACACTATTTTGCCTAAAAATGGTATTTGCATAAGTGTTTTCTGTATTAAGAATTTGCTAATATTTATATGCATGTAACAATGATGTTTTACTGTATATTGTCAATTGTCTATCTCAATTTAAAACTTTCTATTTAGGTGATATTTTTGATGAAGGACATCATTGTAATGAAGCACAGTTTAATAACTATGTTAAGCGCTTTCATAGTGTTTTCAGTGTTCCAGAAAATACAAAACTTCATGTTGTAATTGGCAATCATGATATTGGTTTCCATTATGGGTAAGAATTTATATATATATATATATTTCCATTAGTTAAACCTCTACATTTCCATTTTTAATTCTATAGAGATGAAATTTTTTAAATGAATTTTTTTTTAACACATGGAGCTAAACAATATGAATTGGCTAAATAAAAATATTCAAAAGAATATTAATTATGCGCACAGTGTACAGCTTGCTAACTAATTTTATCTACATATTGTCATCTTTTGAAAAATGATTTTGCAAAGCATATTTTCATACAAAATTGGATTTTTTTTTCACCATGATTTTCACTTTCTCAACTTTCTATTGCAATATTTGTTCTTCTTGTCTACTAACAATTCTTTGAGTTTGTCTATCCTTTTGTAGAACAGCTTGTATAACTTACTTTAAATGTTTCTTAAGGACATCATTGACTTTATATTTTAATATTATTATTAACATTAATTATATTATCAAAATATGCAGGATACCCTAAAAAATTGATAAAATTTATAAAACATACTTGTTTTTTATGTAATGTTTGTTTCTGAAAATATTTGTTTAGTTTCTGATTTTTTTAAAATAAAAAATGTTTTACATTCTGTTGTGTAACTTCTATTGCAATTTAAATATATTTATATATAATTTTATTTTTCCTTTTTTAGAATATCTCCACAACTGAAAGAACGTTTTGAGAGATCCTTCAACACATCTTCTGTTGAATTGCTTACAATAAATAATAATATATTTGTTCTAGTCAACAGTATGGCCTTACATGGTGACAATTGCTTTTTATGTAAGCCTGCTGAGGAGAAATTGAAAGATATATCTGAAATGTTACGCTGTGCTAAGGTAAATACATTTATAATTACTATATGGTCAAAAGTGTTTCCTGTATTGTTTTCAAAATGGTTCTAAAATTTGTCTTTTTTTTTTATTTCCAAAATGATCTTATAATTTTTTAGGGGGGAGGCATTTCATACAGCAGCATAGTATGAATCTTGGCCATCCTTAGTTAAACATAGGCCAAATTTGCTATCCCATTTATTTAGGTTTTTTTAAATCAAAATTATTCCAAAATTTACCAAGATTCTAAAGAATTTTTCAGGAGGAATTATTTTTTTTAATTGTATATTGTGAATGTACGAATAAAGTGGTCATGCCTGAATGTTTCTTAATAAACACATTTATTACAAAAGTTTTTACTTATATGCTATTTATTGATGTTCCCATAGTACTAAGTATTATTATATAAATACTAAATATACAATATTAAGTATTATTATATAGAATTAGGAACACATATGGAATAATAGCAAATAAAATATAAAAAACAAATCAAATTCCAATTACGGTATTCCAACTAAATGGTATTATTATAATATGATATAATGGTTTATTATGATATATATGAATCAGCATGTAAGCAAACCAGATTTAATGAATGCTTTGAGCAAGATGCTAAAGCAATTTTTTTTTAATTATTATTATTGGAACTTGCAAATACTTAGTCATAACAGCAACATTAATATGTGCTTCATTTCTACAGTTCATTATATTGAGACCATCTGCTTCAGGCTTGCTCAAAATCATGTTTGAAATCCCTTCAGCGGTTTTATTTTTTGTTTCAGTGAAATCTATAAAAGATTCAGCTATTTGTACTTCCTGATTTTCTGTCATTACATATTTTAATACCTGGCTTATTTGGTGTTTGTAAAAAGCATTCTGATTGCTATTGAATATAATCGAATAATATTTGGCCTTTTTTACTTGTTTGATAATATGTTAGTGAAACATTATCTCCCAAAGTTGTTATAAATTTGCCTTGAATTTCTGGCTATAAATGATTGAAATTTTAGACCTCACAAGATGTTTACAAAATATAGAATCATACTTACAAAAGGCTGCTAATTCTAAAAAGTTATTTCTATTATTGTTGGTATCACTTTCTCTGTAATTATATAAAGCGGGATTTTGTTTCATAAGGAATCATAATATGAATCATATTCATAAAAATTTCCTGCCATTCTTTTTTTTTTTTGTTGTTGTTATTGTTGTTGCATTTTCTTTGAGGTTTTTTTTTTTTGTCAAGCTTTTTTTTTTTAAAGTCTGTTTTCTAATTTCTTCCATTTGCCATAATATTGGTTGTGTACTCCACTTGAATAGACTGTTTTTACAAATATTTTTATCAAAATAATTTAAGCTGATGTTATTGATGATGATAATTTTCATCTAATACAATATCTAGTGATTTTTATCTTATGTCAATAAAAATTCTGTTTAAAAAGTTAGTCTTCTTTTTTTAAGTACTTAAAGATTTTATTTATAATCTTGTCTAGATTGCTTTGTTTTCAAATTTTTATTCTGCTAATCAATTAATGTAATTGTTGTTATTTATGCCAAATTTTTGAGATCAAAAATGATTTTATATTATTACTTTATTTTACTTTTGTGTGAAGTCAAGACTTGAATTGGATTTAATTTTAATTAACTAATTTTTTATGTAGTTTATAAGTTTAAGTAAACCTTTATTTTTTTATGACTTAATTAAACAGTTATTTGTTGTAAGTTCATCATTTTTTTATTCCAAGCCCAATGCTTAAATATTGAAAATGTAAGGCCTGCTAGTAATATCTTATTTTAATGATTACCTGTATTTATTTGTTAAATTTTGTTTGATAATTTCAATATTTGATATTATTCTTTATTTTATTTTCAATTAATAAAATATTTTGATTTGATATCAATATGCATGTTGAATTTAATTTCAGAATGGGGGTACAAGCAACAATTGTAAAAAGTACAAATCTTTGCCACCTTATAGTCCGCCAATATTTCTTCAGGTATGTACCATTAAATAAATAATAATTATTTCAGTATTTTTATAATAAAATTTAATTTATGAATTTGCTTTTCTTCTATCATTAACTATAAATTATTGAAATTCTGGATCAAACATTCATTATATTGTTGAATCCAATGATGTAAATTCTTTAATATCTCTATTGTTTCACAGACAGAAATGTTTTTGTTTTATATATTTTTGCAATAAATTGCTTAAGAATATTAAACTGAAGTTTTTATTGTTTCTTTTAATTATCTGTTTAAAAATCCAGTTTTCTAATATTTTTCATGCTATAACCATTATATTAACATAGAAAACTAGATGAATTGACTTATCATTACCACTTAATGGATTTGAGAAGAAATTTCTGTCTGCATATTTTCTATGCTTATTAAAATCATAAACTTTTAACCAGCAATTGAAGGATTACAGCAATTGAAGGATTTATGTTAATCAATCAATGGAAAGATATCATTATCATATTTAGTCTATTTTTATTTCTTTTAAAATATCTTAAAGCTGTATCAAAATATTTTTTGTAGCATTTTCCACTTTACCGTCCTTCTGATTCTCATTGCAATGAGCCAGATGCTGCACCAAGGCAGATTATTAATGAGCCTTTTAGAGAATTTTGGGACTGCCTAGCTAGAGGCTCTACTAGCAAAGTAATATTTATAAATTTTTAATAATCCTGTCCAGAAATTTGTATATATTTCAAGATAATTTTTGTTTTTGAAGATGTATAATTGCAATTTTAGTTAAGGAGAATTAGTTTCTTAGTGTTATAGAAAATTATATCATCTCAAGTGGGATGAGACCTTATTCAAGACTTTTTGAGAACATACTAAATTCATTAATTACATCACCAATACCAAAATCTTGCATTATTGATATGTGGAATCTTGTAATAATGTCATTTAAGTGCTTAGATTTGTTACTCTTTATGTGCAATAATACAACCATACTATTATGAAAATTCGTGAATTTCTAAATGCAAGATGTAGCAACATATATTAAGTAGAATTTTTATTTTCTAATAATAACTGTTAAATAATTCATGGTAACAAATGAACATTTGGATTCAGTTTAGTCAGAAGTTTTGAATAAGAAACAACACTAATTTTATAAAGTAGCTTTCATACTTAAATGTTCGAACTTAATTGAATCCACGTGTTTATTTAATAGCATGTATTTTTAACAGTGATTGCGAAATACAAACTATCCTAATAAATTATTTATTTTATCTGTTACTTTTTTTATGTGTACCATATTTTTGCACAGACAGATTAATTCTTGTTTTTTCCATTTTCAGCTCTGAAAAAAAAAAAAAAGAATTAGAAATAAAATGTAGTGTATAAGTATATATGTGTGTGAGTGTGTGTGTGTAATGATATCTCTCAATCTAATTAAAATCCTAATTAATTTCCAAATTTTTATCCTAATTTAACCATATTAATTTCATTCTAAAATATATTCTTATTTCTTGATCCAATTCCCTCTTTTTTAAAAAAATTATTTCTGCACATACTGTAGAAAACTGCTAATCTCAACATTTTCTCACACTGTATGTATATATATATATATATATATATATTAGAGATATAAATGAAACAATAATAATGTATTTATTCTGTATTTTTCAGGTACTTGATTATTTAGAGCCTAGAGCTGTTTTTACTGGTCACACTCATCATGGTTGTTTCACTATTCATAGAGAGCGTATTCCAGAATGGACAATTCCTTCATTCAGCTGGAGAAATAAAAATGATCCCAGCTTTATTCTAGTAAGTTTGGTTTTAGAATTACATTTTCTTATGATAGCAAAACTATGTTTTATTGTCAAGAAAAAATTTGCATATCCACACATTTTAAATATTTTTTTTATTGTGAGATGAACACCATAATGCACTTAAGAGATAATTACAAATATCACTTAACTGCAATATCAAAGAATTTCAAATACAATCTTGTTTATGATCATATGAAGTGTATCAATAAATAATATTTGTGCACTAAAGGTTAGCATTTCATATTTTACTTATTGTTGTTCCAAGAAGTCTTTAAATATTTCTAAATATTATGATTTTCACATATTTGGTTATTTTTAAATTAATATATCTTGTGTTATTGCTTCTAAAATCCATTGAAAATCGAAATATTCTCATCTAAATGAAAAGTTGTTACCTCTGTTTTTAAAGTTGACCTCAATTTTGAAGATCTTGTCAATTTTCTCCAAAATTAATGCATGAATGTCATTGCTCTAAATTTTATTCAATTAATTAAATTAAATAATATGACTAATCCCTTTTTTTCCAAAAATTATAAGAAGTAACAGTTTTACTCAAATTAACCTTGCTGTTCTGTTCGGGTCTATATGACCCGAAATATAATTTATACTTTCATAAAAATATATAGTACAGGGATATTTTCATGCAACTTCTTGACATCTTTTGTAAATAATATAAATATGTTTTAGAATTTAGAGAGTTTAGGTTAGAGGGATTTAGGTTTATTCGTATTTCAAAGGAATATCTTCCAGTTTATACCTAATGTATCATTCGGTATCATTCAATATGACCCAATGCAAACAAATAATTTATTTTTGTTCATACATGGCCATTTTTATTTGGGATAATTCAAAAGAAAAGAATAACAATAGTTTCTGTAATTTATCCATTTTCGAAACCTGTTTCGTTGATGTATGTGCTCACTTGACAAGAGAACGCATGCAAGGTCCAAAAGTTGATACGAGTGGCAAAACTCTTTGCTCTTTTTGCAACATTTCTTTTTTTCTGCTGTATTTCACTTTCTGATATACTGTAAAAGAGTTGTGCCTGTGAATGTGAGAGAAAAAAATGTGGAATCGCAGAAATTTGAATCGCACTGATATAGCTAAATTAATAGAAACTTCTGACAGCAAAAAAGAAGTATCTGAGTATGAAAATCGTGCAGGTGATGAAATTGAGAGTGAAAATACTGACAATGATTTTGATACCGATATTCAACAAATGAACTATAAAGGGAGTATTCAGTCGAAGAAATGTGAAATAAAATGAAAGTTGAATCCCCTGCCGCATCCTTCTCAATCAAGAGGTGCTGGTATTATTAAAACTTTTCCTAGGGTCACAAGATATGCAACAGCAAGGATATTAGACATAAAAAGTGCATTTGATATAGTATTCAATTATACAATTGAAAACGAAATCATAAATATGACCAATATTGAAAGAGAAAAGATTTATGGAAAAAAGTGGGAAAATATTGAAAGTAAAATTTTTCAAGCATTTATTGGATTATTATTGTTAGCTGGTGTTTATAAATAATATGAGGAATCAACAAAAGGATTTATGGGATAAAGAATTTTACAGAAATGCAACAAATGTCCCTCGAAACATTTTGTGCCATATCAATAGTTATTCGTTTTGATAATAAAACTCCACTAATCAAGGAAGAAGGAATTTGTATAAATTAGCTGCAGTGTGAGATATCTAGGGAAAATGGATAGAAATTCTACAAAAATTATATAATCTGAATTAAAACATTACTGTAGATTAACAATTAGTAGGATTTCATGGTGAATGTCCTTTCAAACAGTATATACCAAGTAAGTCATCTAAATATGGGATTAAAATATGGACTTTATATGACAGTAAAACTTTGTATGTACTGAAAACACAAATTTACACTGGAAAAGAACAAGGATCAAAACCAAAGAAAAATCACAGAATGTGAATGGTATGTGATCTTACTTATGGGTATTCGGGGCACAATATTACATGTGATAATTTTTTCACATCTTACAACTTAGGACAACTTCTAAAATAAAAAATGACTGTGCTTGGCTCCATTAGAAAAATAAATCAGAACTTCCTGAAGAAATACCAAACAAAGAAGCTCACAGCTCATTATTTTATTTTACAGAAGACAACTCAGTTATAAACTACATTCCAAATAAAGAACAACAATGTTATTCCTATAGGTACTTTGCATCATGATAAACAAGTTAGGAACAGACCTGACCAAAAAAAATCATTCATAATCTTAGATTATAATTCAACTAAAGGGGCTGTGGATATTTTTTATCAACTTTTAAACACATACACTTGTAAAAGAAAATCAAATCGCTGGCTCATGATAGTATTCTATAACATGCTTGATATTTCTGCGTACAATGCATTTGTTCTATGGACTTCAATACATAGTGAATGGAACAAAAACAAATTTACTAAACGAAGGCTATTTTTGGATGAACTGGAGAAATTACTCATTTTCGCACACATTGAAATAATGTTCAATTTCAATACCAAGAAGTGATGACTCAATAACAATAGTGAAACAAATACAGAGAAAAAGGGAAAACACTCCATTGGGATCTGTTGAGAATACTTCATTGTGTGTCAAATGTGGATGATGCAAACCCTGTCCATCAAGCGATAACAGCAAAACTAATATTTTATGCTGCAATTGTAAGAATCACATATTTCAAATCTCATATAAGATATTAATATTCAAATTGTAAATAAAAATAAGTTTCAATTTTGAATATTTTTCTGTAATTTTTATAAATGCTTTATGTTACGACTAAAGTTTTCAATTTCAAATATTTTTCTGTTCTTTTTATAGATGCTTTATATAATTGGATCTAATTTAAACTTATATTACTATTGTTTAAGCCATTCCTTAAATCACACCCATCAATTACTGCAAGAAAGGTTAATTTTCTGTATTGGGTCATATTGAACCGAATGCTACAAACATGAAGTAAATATGAACAGAACAGCAGGGTTAATGTTGAATATAAATATGAAGAAATAAATTGTAAGTAACATTTTTATTTAAAAAGTTTTAACATGTTCAAGTAAATATTTTAATTAATTTCTAAAGTTCATTTTGAATTTAAGTCATCTGTAAGTTTTATATTATAATTTTTTTATTAGAATGTCTTGATAATTCTTTTGAAATATGAACCAGTTTTATATATAATCTCACTGTCTCCTACCAGAATTTAAACCTGTGTTAAAAAAATTTGATTATTGTAATTTTTAATAATAAAACATTTGATACCATTCAGAGCTTTTCCATAATAGAAAGTTTCGTAAACTTTGGTCCTGGACCCAAAATGCAATCGTTTTGAAAAATTTGCAATCACTAACTTGATAGCATATCTTTCCATCAAATTCTTTCAAACACATCAGAAACTTAGAAAACTAAGAATTTTCATATGCTTTGTAGAATTTCATAAAAATGTAACAAATAACTATATTTAATTTTAGCTTTTTGTTACTTTTTATTAGCTGTATACTCTTGCACAAGATAAAAATATTTTCATGTGTTTTATTAAAAATAAATTAACTATTTAATTACCACAGAACCTTGCTTGCACTTAAAATGTTTGAAAGCAAAATTTGAAATGCATAATAAAATGTATAGTTCCATTATTTATTTATATATATATATATATATATATATATATA